>CAAAJI010000143.1:106858-129594 GCA_900642245.1 Fragilaria radians | reverse complement strand
ATATCCTTCGGAATGTGGGACTCGAACCCAGAGCATCGCGATTACTTGACAGTACCCAAACCAGTTCACTTCCAACGGGCAACACTAAAATATATAAACTATCACAATATCTTACTACTTTTGATAGCATCTTCAAGGAAGTCATCAATAAAAATATATGCATTTACTATTTGGTTTTGGATTTCATCCTCTCCTTTCACTGCATTCTTAACCTTTGTGTCTTGGTTGGGCATGTTAGAATCTGAGTTTGACTTACTGTTATTTCTTTCTGTGGGCTTGATGGTACTTTGGTGTTTGAATTGGATGACTTTTTCAACTTCTAATCTTCTTGTTGTTGACGTTTTCGTTCATTTAAAAGCCATCATATAAAAATCATTTCTTTGCTTCTAATGGAAGAGTCATTCAAATCTTAGGAAGTACCTGCTCAAGTTTCGCTTGGAAGATTCTAGAACTTCCAACTCATCACCTGAGCATGTTGAATCTTGGATTTGCAGCTCATTAATTGGAGCAAAGACTTGCTTGACTTTATCTTTCATACTAACGCTGGTTGCAAGGCTTGTATCTTGATGACTTTCTGGGAATCTGCATGGTATCCCTTATGTCATGAGAGGCCTCTTTATTTGATCTTGAACTCATATTAATGATGCTATTTGCTTGACATGGATTTGGAAGTGGAAGATAATGTAGCCAGGTTTCTTGGCATTAATGTTTAACATAATTTGGATGACAACAGAGCAACCATAAAAGAACGTGATTTGAATGATTGTATTATTTAGGCATTGGATTGCAAATTCCTTCCAATATATAAGGCTGCAACTTTGGGATATGAGCTAGAGCGTGAAAAATGTCAAGAAGGGTTCAATAAATCAAGCTTTATTGGCATGATACAATATTTGCAAGTCACATTTGCAATGAGCCAATGTGCAAGGTATATTCATAAAACTTAACGCTCTCATGTGACTGAGGTGTTACAAAATGGGCAAAGTCTTTTTGGGCTAGTGATCTCTACCGAAAATGAACTAAGTATTGACTGCTTAGTTGATGCTGGTTTTGTAGAGATGTGGGGTACATAACATCTGTTTCAGTCAAGAATTCAAATGGTTATGTTCGACTCCTATCTGGTTGCCCAACTATCTGGGTATATAAACTGCAGAGCAACGTTTCTCTATCTACAATCAAGACTGCGTGTCCATGCCCATGAAGTATTTGTTACCTTTAAGACGGCTTGTAAAGGAAGTTACTGGTGTAGTTGGCTTGCCTGTGGGCAATGCTATCTAGATGAAAACCATCATTTGGGAGGATAACTATGGGACTTTTGCTCCAACTTACAACCAAACAGCATACAAGTGATGAAGATTGACACCCATGAACAACAAGCAGGTATGTTTACAAAGGCACTCCGCACTCTCAGGTTTGTTGAGGAATGAAAATTTCTGTTTGGATGGTATACTGCGCATGAAGAGCCTTTGCACTTGAGAGGCAGTGTGAAAAGGCTAGATGCGGGTGTACACTACGTTGATAGATAGTTTTCATACAAGCAAAAGTAGAATTCATAGACTGTTCCTGCCAAATGTATCTAGTTAAGCTAAACACTACATTAAAGCAGGAGATAAAATGTGATGTGAAAATTTGAATTAAACATTTATCAACTTTACTACTTCATAAATTTGACTTGCAACACTGAACAACAGGGATCATGCTCCGCAAACTATCTGCAGGAAAAAATCAAGTTTGCAGGAGATGCAAGAAATCTGTCGTTTAATCATTTCTTTCATTTCCAATTATCAATTTAAAATCATAAATTAGGATTCAAATTCCCACGTTGAAGTCCCACTTACCCCATTAATGATTTTTATTACACTTGTTTGCTGTCCATAGACATTGTAGATTAGATCAATTGAAGAGTTGGCTGTAAACTTGTCCTATGAGCCAAGAAATCATATCCCACAAAATGTTGAGGCTATGAAATTTATGCTTCACTTCACCCTGCTCAGAAAAAGATAAATGCCTTGCAGGATTTCTGCCTCAAATTCCCTCAATGTCCTCCTGCCACAAATCAAATAGATTTTGTGGCAATGGAGAGAGGGATGCCCTTAAAGAGATGTCATTCATCATGGCAGGGTCATGCTCAGCATCTCCAACCTCCGCATTGCTTAGACTACAAACTTAGAAGCATGTGATTGTTATTGATTGCAATCTCACCTATTTGCTACTCCGTGTTGTCAACGTTATCCATCTAATGATTCTAAAGCATTTCAAGTTCATCCATCAAACAAAATCATCTTCTGGCGTAACCCGATTCAGCTCTACCTTTTCCTTACCATATTCTTCACCCTCACCAAGTCCATCAATGAAAGACATTAAAGCACCAAGAATTGATTTGTAGCATTGTATGGTTTGCTTGCTCATTTTGAGGCACGAAGAAAAATGTACTGTCTCTGGTAATAATTTTCAGATACCTTACATTTCAACCATAGATTTTCGGTTGTACTAGATGTATTTCGAAGAAAATGCGCTACGTTGTATCTTTCAAAAGTGCCATACCAAATTGCACTATACCTGGAGGCAGAGTACAAGTAACAATATTTAAAGAAAAATACACCTCTCGACCTTAGTCCGGGATTAGGATGAAACCTACATACGAGAAAAGTGTATTAGAAAAAGATTATTTGCAGTCTCAAGGATGAACTAGATTGAGCATGATGTTGACGCTTTTTTGTTCACAAGGATGTCCCTCAATGGCATTTTGGATGATGTTAACACGGAAATCAAGAGTAGTAAGCATGCTTGTAAGCTATCTTATCATTATAGTATGCCTTGCATCCTATAGCTCTGATTTATTTGCCAAAACAAGTCATTTGGTGATATTCTTGGCGGCGTCAACAACCACGACAACAAAAACGATGACCCCCAATGATACTCATTGGAAGAACGGAGAAAATGATACAAAGAAGGAAATTGACATCATCAATCATCCAATCTATAGTCAACTTAAAGAAACAAGCTCACAATGTGCATCCATCTTGGGATTTATTTCATCGAGAAAGGATGTTATGAAAACCAATTCTTATCTTAACCAACAACACCAATCGCATACGAATCTTACTACATTCGTCTCTGCTCATTTGCCTTCCATTCATGATCTTTGGGAACATGTGATACATCCACAATTACTTCCACATGCCATTAATTTCACGACTTTTTTCTTACAATCAGATTTGCCAAAGATTAATCTTACACGGATGCACGAGGATTATCAATATATTCATGATGCAACATCACTCGTGACCAAGCTCCTACCATCTATGGTTCATCCTATGCCTCCAACTCAGATGCATTCTTTACTTCGAATAATTGACCTACGTTTGCAGAATCCGAATGAAAATCCACCGCTTCACATTATGATATTTGGTGGATCCGTCGTAGAAGGTGTCAATTGTAATGCTCACAGTTGGTGGGATCATCCCTTTGAACTCTTTCCACACTCCCGTCATATGGAGACACTTAGATGGACATCTAGATTTGAATCTGTTGTCAATGAGATACTCTTTCATGGACAGTCCGTCGTTCGTATCACCAATTGGGGTTCTGGTGGCGGCACAAGTGATGAAGGCGCATTGGGACTTCGGTATCGTCTGTTTCAAAAGCAAGGTGTTCCTCCGCCAGATCTCATTATACATTCGTATGCACAAAATGATATCCGTATGGATGGAGGTGATGACGAATCACTACGTGTAATTCAAGAATTCATCCAAGCTGCGAAGCAATCTCGATGTGATACATCCAATGATTTGGATGATAGTCTTCCAGCAATTTTATTGTATGATGACTTTTTTGGAATGCTCTTTGATCAAAAAGGTCGAAGACGGCAATACCAGAATGTTCAATGGAATTTAAGATACTCACGTACAGTATCGCAGGTAGCGGCTTGGTTCGATGTTCATGCCGTGAGTTACGCGAATGCCTTTCGTCATCAAGTTATGGCAGCGAAAGGTTTTGGAAGCATCGCTGATAAGACACATAGTGAGGTGCTTAATGATCCAGCGTGGCGTCTTCCTATGTTGGGTTGGAGATTGGAACTCCATCCCGGAATGCTGTTTCATTCGACATCACCTTGGATACTACTCTTCAGTTTTATCTCCAATATAATCAATACATGTCAAGATATAAAGGAAATATATCATAACAAATATCAAGATCCATCGCTATTGCATGAAGTCTCAGCACAATATTTCCCCCCGTTAAGTCGTGATGTGATGCTGAAAGATGTTCCCATGTTATGGAAACGTAACGAACAGGCTTACCGCGAGATCTGTCAATGGATGCAGACTATGAATCAGAGTGACAGAAAGTATAAGGACGTATGTACTCCATCATCTTGGATTGTCAACCGTGCGGGGGGTATAATAAGACCACTTGAAATAACAACTCAATTGACTCAAATGGCAATGGTCCAATCCAACTGGACTGTAGAGGGAAGGAAAAGTGGCTGGGGAACGCCTCGCCCAGGGTGGGTTGCTATGGCTCCGAATGCTTCGGCAATACTACTTGTTCCAACTAAACAGGATATCAAATCATTTTGGGATCTTGACATTCGATTCATGACAATTATTTCCATGATAAGTTATGGTCCCAAATGGATGGATAGTTTATTACAGATTAGGATCTATGATTTGGGTAATACCAGTACCAGAGATAAGTTGGTCAAGAAAACAATTCCTCCTACGTTGCTCCATACTTGGAATGTATCAGGATATCATGTTACCGAAACAAGTGTATTTGTAGCACATAAGTTTCCATTAGAAGTTCCCTCTGGACATTCATTTCAAATTCAAATGGATTTGATTGGAGGTAGAACATTCAAAATCAAGGGAATGTTGTTTTGTGCCTTGTAATACGAATCCTTGCAATACCTTATTCTACAAACATGCAAACACCCATAATGTTTCTGGGGAATAGACAGGGTGAACTCCATTGGCATATGTATTTGTTACCCAGACAATGTCGATTCTACCCTTTTTTCTGACATGGATGGCGTTTTTTCGAAAATTAAAGATGAGAACGTTTCTCTCTTTCAATGCAAAAACTCCGATCCGGATTCCATTCATGAATGTATTTTGCCCTTTGGTAGGTCTAAATATAGCTAAAAGCTGATTAATTAATGATTCCTATTGTCAATGTGTGAGCTTAAGAGGTTTACTTTTTTATGTCATGATTGATTGCTATTTGGCAATCTTCTATCCTTTTCGAACTCTGTCAAATTTTCCTAATCGTGCAACTTCAGGTTATTCCAACTTCATGATTTTCATTGCAGCACCCTCTGACGTGAGGTGACGTAGAGTGTCACTCAGGCCAATCGTGCCACAACCGCATGAGAGCTCTTCTCACCAAAGTCTGTCACATGGAAGCTTTTCCTGACTCATAAGGGAAGCCCATCACATGAAGCGCTTCTCTTGACAGCCTTCTTCTCAGGAAAGTCTCTCCTAAACCAAATATTTTCTCTTGGAACTTCGAATGAAAATCTTCCTCTCAAAACTTAACCTAAAAGTTTCGGCGTAGAAGCTAATCCATTCTGCAAATAATTCCTTGCCAATCTCTGCAAACTTAGTTTGTGAATTTCTTCTCTAACGTTTATTCTACATCCTATGCCAACAGGTTATGGCACCCTCCGTTAGAGTAGCTATATATACAAACAATCCCTCATGCAATACTTCACTATGCTTGTCAAAAGACATCATAGGGATTTTTTTAATTGTCTACACAATTCTTTTCTGCACCTCTCATAAACAATGAAATCAAACACAAACATACCTTTTTCTCCCTCCTACATTCCAATTACGGATACAATCCTTTGTGCAAGTATTGTCAACAATAATTTAATGGGTAGCTCAACCATCAATCCAATTGAACTCAAAACATACCTTTTGCATAAAGCATGTCCTAAACATAATTCGTGGATGCCACCAACTCAGTCTGGGTCACTGACAAACTGACACACTCCTGCATTGTGCTTCTTGTTGCTACAAATGCATCATTTCAAATTTGCAAGTATCTAGTCTCATGATCCTAGTTTGAAGTTTTGAATTTGTGCACAAAACTCTTATTATATCTCAATCTTCCACTCAATATTCCTCTTTGCTATTCCATCAATTTGAAATTGAAATTCCTTTGATTGACTTCATTTGACAGGGAGCATGTGGTGCAATCATCTATCTCTATGGTTTCCCAAAACTCGATTCAAAGTTGAGATATGTCCCTTTACTTTCATATTCGCTGAATGACAAGAAAACATTGTCAATTCGGTCATGGCTTGGGTAAATCTCAACTGGAGACTTGAGGTTACTTCCGCTCTTGAACTACTTTGTCCCAATCTTTCTTTGAGACCTCTCTATTCCTAACTTTCTGATTAGTTTGAGAAGATAATTCTCTCATTGCTTCTTCTCTTGAAGATTTTTGACACCATGTGCCATTCTATATACTGGCTTTCAATATATTGACCGCCCAATCCATCAACTGTTGCAATCTATGTATCTATGGTCTTCAACCTTCAAGCATAAACCGAGAATTTGAATACACATCCCTCTTTGTCGCTCCCATCGGAGAGACGGAAGAAAACTGAAAATTCCATGTTGAAGGACCACAAGAGTAGTTGCAGAGTGGAGGAGTAAATCTCAAATCCCATCTGAAAGCACAAGCCTGGGGCCCGGTAAGCCAATGAGTGAGTCCATAAGACAATTATACATCATAAAGCATTCTTTAGCTGCTATAATAGGAAGATTGCTATATTCATTTGTACTCCTCTTAACTTCATGAAGCACAAGCATCTCCCATTGCCTTGCTGTTGCAGTATTATGTAATGCCAGTCATTTATCATAGCTCTATATCGTAGTCCATCCAACAAGCTTTTTTGATTGTCAGATCTTAGCTCCTTATATCAAGCATGTATTACTGCATTTCTTTATCCTGGATGTTCACTAATTTCTTAATTTTAAGATTTATTTTCTTTTGATTAATTTTCTTCCACATCTTTTTCCGATGTGCTTGTGAAATGAGACGGAATGAGAAAATTAGAAGTGTAGCTTCTGATAAACATGATTTACCATTAGTGCATTATCTTTAGGAAGATTTTTGCCCCAAAATATTTCTATCTGCTGTCTTTAACTGTCTACTTGCACCAGTTTCTATATATACTTAATTTCTCATCCATCCAACACACTGGAAGAGGCGCAGTCACATGATGTTTTGAAATTGTCAATTAAATACCAGATTACTTCCATCCAGGATCTGTTTTCAAATACCTAGGTGGCACATTACCCTTCACCTCAGTTTATTGACTACAAATTCAATCTAAAGTGTATCGTGGCATTGAAGATTATCCAACACAGTCATAAGTAAATGTAATTATTGAGCAAATTGCGAAATATATGAACAGATATTTTTGCTTGGAAAATGAAAGCTTAGAGACAGATTATACATTTTTTTATATTCTTCAATCCATTGCATGGGCCATGAAAAATGCCTCATCAACTTTGTCAACAATTCAGGATTAATTCAATGCCCCTCCCCCCTTATGTTATTTGCTATAGAGTGACTACCAGGGGGTTCGTTTTTACTCGAGTTTAAAACATCTAAATAATACCGTACTGTGATGTCATGGTGAGCGAGTGCTCAACAGAGAAACTTTTTTATTTTGTTCACAGGGATGTCCCTCAATGGCATTTTGGATGATGCCGACACGGAAATCAAGAGTAATTGGTATGATTGTAACCTATCTTATCATTATCGTATGCCTTTCATCCTATGGCTCTGATTTATTTGCAAAAACAAGTCATTTGGTTATATTCTTGGCGGAGTCAACAACAAAAACAATGACCGCCAATGATACGCATTGGAAGAACGGAGAAAATGATACTAAGAAGGATCTTTCCATCATCAAACCGCCAATCTATAGTAGACGTAAAGAAACAAGCTCACAATGTGCATCCATCTTGGGATTTATTGCATCGGGAAAAGATGTTATGAAAACCGATTCTAATCTTACCCAACAACTTCAATCCGATACAAATCAAACTTCATTCGTCTCTTTTCATTTGCCATCCATTCATGATCTTTGGGAGCAAGTGATACATCCTCAACTACTTCCACATGCCATTAATTTCACGACTTTATTCTTACAATCAGATTTATCAAGGATTAATGTTACTCGGATGCAAGAGGATTATCAATATATTCACGATGCAACATCACTCGTGACCAAGCTCCTACCATCTATGGTTCATCCTATGCCTCCAACTCAGATGCATTCTCTACTTCGAATTATTAACCTACGTTTGCAGAATCCGAATGAAAATCCACCGCTTCACATTATGATATTTGGTGGATCCGTCGTGGAAGGTGTCAATAGTCATGCTCACAGTTGGTGGGATCATCCATTTGAACTCTTTCCACATTCTCGTCATATGGAGACGCTTCGATGGACATCTAGATTTGAATCTGTTGTCAATGAGATACTCTTTCATGGACGGTCCGTCGTTCGTATCACCAATTGGGGTTCTGGTGGTGGTACAAGTGATGAAGGGGCATTGGCACTACGGTATCGTCTGTTTCAAAACCAAGGTGCTCCTCCGCCAGATCTCATTATACATTCGTATTCACAAAATGATAACCATATGGATGGAGGTGATGACGAATCACTACTAGTCATTCAAGAATTCATCCAAGCAGCGAAGCAATCTCGATGTGATACATCCAATGATCTGGATGGCAGTCTTCCAGCAATTTTAATGTATGATGACTTTTTAGGCTTGCTCTATACACAGGAAGATGGGAGAAGAAAAGATCAGGATGTTCAATGGAATTTAAGATACTCACGCAGTGTTTCACAGGTAGCGGCTTGGTATGATATTCATGCCGTGAGTTACGCGAATGCCTTCCGTCATCAAGTTATGGCTGCAAAGGGCTTCGGAGACGTTGCCGACAAGACACATAGTGAGGTGCTTAATGATCCAGCGTGGCGTCTTCCAATGTTAGGGTTTGGAGATTGGAAATTCATCCCGGAATGCTGTATCATTCGACGTCTCCCTGGATTCTTCTCTTCAGTTTTATCTTCAATATGATCAATACATGTCATGATATAAAGGAAATATATCGCAACAGTCATCAAGATCCCTCCCTATTGCATGAAATTTCAGCACAGCATTTGCCCCCATTAAGTCGTGATGTGTTGCTCAAAGATGTTCCCATGTTATGGAAACATAATGATCATACCTACCGCGAGATCTGTCAATGGATGCAGACTATGAATCAGAGTGACAGAAAGTATAAGGACATATGTACTCCATCATCTTGGATTGTCAACCGTGCGGGGGGTTTGATAAGGCCACGTCAAATAACAAAGCAACTGAATCAACTGGCAAAGGTTCAATCCTATTGGATTGTAGAGGGAAGGAGAAGCGGCTGGGGAAAGCCTCGTCCGGGATGGGTTGCAATCGCTCCAAATGCTTCGGCAACACTACTTGTTCCAACTCAACAGGACATCAGGTCATTTTGGGATCTTGACATTCGATTCATGACAATTATTTCCATGATAAGTTATGGTCCCAAATGGATGGATAGTTTATTACAGATTAGGATCTATGATTTGGGCAATACCAGTACCAGAGATAAGTTGGTCGACAATACACTTCCTCCTACGTTGCTCCACACTTGGAATGTATCTGGATATCACGTTACCGAAACAAGTGTATTTGTGGCACATAAATTTCCATTGGAAGTTCCCTCTGGACATTCATTTCAAATTCAAATGGATTTAATTGGAGGAAGTACATTCAAAATCAAGGGATTGCTTTTTTGTGCCTTGTAATGCGAATTCATACACTATCCCATTTTACATCCATGCCTACACCCCCGAATAAACATGATGGACTCCAAAGGCTCATCTATTTGTTACCAAGCAAATGTGTCGTCCCTACCTCTTTTGACATGGCTGGAGTTTTCGAAGCATCTACTTTTGGACGAGAACGCCTCTCTCGTCTAATATAAAAATCCCGATCTCCATTCAATTTTTTTATGATGTTGGCAAATAGGAAAAATCAGTGAATTATAATTCAGGATTCTAGGTTTTGGAAATGAGAAATATGTTTTCCATAATACAATCATTTCGAAAACAATTTTCACAGGGGATAATCTTGAGAGATGCTTGGAATATTCCTCAATGTACCCCATACTTGAGGGCAATCTTTTGCCCAATGTCCTACTTGACCACATGCAAAACAAACATCTTTTGATTCAGATATATACATTTGTCGTCTTCGGAATTTGTTTCGATGTTTTCTTGATTTAGGAATCTTGTTGTTGTTGTTATTAGCAGTAGTTGTTGTTGTATAGGACGTGATATTTGTTGAGCTGGTCGATAGAGTGGTTGTTGTCTCCTTGAGTTGCATCCGTAATCGACACCATACTTCATTATAATCTAAATTATTGTAATGTCCCAAAAATCCTGTCAACGCGGATAGGTCCTCCATATGGAATAATCGTGATTGTGAAAACATGGCACCACGAACATTCTGTATACCAAATTTCCACATGGTCGTTGCCGTGATTTGTGCCTCCCATCCGAGGGCATATTGTTTGGGTATCCTGGGATATAACGAATATACACCTATTGGACGATATCGACGTGTCCAAGAACTACCACCCCGTACACTTTGATGTTCCCTCCAACGTTGTTTCCAATCTGTCGTCGATCCGATGTAATACTTTCCATCCTCACATTCCAAAACATAGACTGTCATGAACCGTCGATGACGATGACGAGTAACATGACGTATCCAATTATGACAAAGTTTGTACCAAGAAGACTTGATTGTGAAGGATAGTATACATGACCATAGGCTATCGAATAGTCGTTGCATTAGTCGTTGCAATCGCCATTGTTTTGGTGGTCGTACGTTTGTCACGGTTACATTGGAATCGTCATTCTCAGTAATATAATTTTCTTGATATTCTTTTTGTTGCTCTTGTTGTGGAATATTACCATTCTTATGATCCTTGGACATCCATTTTGACACGATGACAGATTTCCGACGAAATGACGATGACCTTTTATCTTTCATCATCGTCGTTGGAACAATCGCCACGTTGGATGGAATGATGACAAACGCTATTGCATTTCCAACGATTATGGAATGTACAATCAGCAAAACTATAACACGTGCTATTCTATTCACAGGATACCAAACAATCATCATCGTCTCAAATTGGAAAAACACATATCACCATCTCTGTGCTGGCTAGATTCGTACAAAGTACGTATTCAATAATAATTTAGTGTCAAGAATTGAGAGAGTAACACACTAAGGTTACTTTATTGGTTCAACTAAATTCATTAGCATCAGAATTTTGATGCATCCAGAAAATTGAAACTCTTGTCAATTAAAAGAAGACTTGTTGAAGAGTGATGAGATCAGGCAACTAAACCGCAGCAAGAAAAATTGAAAATAAGGAAGGTGAGGTCATTTGTTGACACAAGGAGAGTGTGTTACAATTGTGAAACGATTGTTGATTGCACCCACAAAAGGTAGATGTCAGCAGGGGGGGACTTGAAAGCATTTACAAGGATCAACATGACACTTTACAAAGTCATGCTACCAAGGAATGTTAGGAAAAGGAAGATAACAAGAGTATGAAACCTGCAAGTTGGAAGAAACATTCGAAAAAAAATAAGGATGAACTATTATAGACACCCAGCAGCAATTATGACATGGATTTTGTGTCAATGTTATTCATGAGCGCAAAATATTAGAATCTTACAATTGTATGACAAAACATTGTATGTTTTTATGACTTGACCTCAAAGTAGCATTTGGTTTTCAAGTATGTACGTACGTATATGACAAAAAGACTATCCCAGTGTCTTAATCAAATACACCTATCATTGAGCATTGACAGTAACAAAGTACATTGTAGACATTACAACTCTTGTACTATACATAATGTAGTTGTTGGTATCATTGTTCTGTTCTCTTAAACCCTGTGTACTCCTAAAGTTGCTATTAATAGCTAAGTACTGAAATGATAATTTCCAAAGTATTTGTACAACCAATGCTTTCAAATATTCTATAGCTTACATCAAAAAGTCTCAACCACATTTTTCCGTTAAAATTTGGATCCATATGGAATGTAACCCTTACGCTAACAGCAGAGGATGTCCGAGGGATACGCCGGAGTGTCGGCTGACGGCCACATCGGAAATGAAAAGGGTAGCGTGTACTGTAGTCTACCGTCATTTCATGGCAACTATTTGAGGAAAGCACATTTATGTTATACTAGGAACATTAGATTCGTCTCCATATGCACTATTGCAAGTGCTAAAAACGCATAAAGGTCATCATAATTTTCAGTGAAGGTAGATTGGACGTCCAATGTTTTGGCAGGTCATTTCAATTCTCCGAGGTGCATCCCTAGGAAGAACTGTTCCAATGATACACTTTTGCAAGTTGAGCAATGAATCATCAGGAATTCATCATCTTTCTTTTCTTAATTATTTCCTTTGTTCGGGCTAACGATGCTGAACCGAAGAATCCAGATCGTAACCTACGAACGCGTCAGAAGCGAGGTCGCACTTTCCGTCGAGCCATCCGACCAACCGGAGATCCAGAAACCATTCGAGATTCGAATGGTAATGTACGCTTAAGACGATCCAGGCTCAATCTTCGACAGCTTATTCTTGGAGATGAGGAAGACGATGTCGATATTCAACTTATGAGCGATCAAGAGGCACAATCCATTCGAGTTAGACGTGATGACACAAATGCAGATCCGTTTGAATCTTGGTTCGGACTTGACACCAACACGGGAAGTTCTTTTACAATGGTCAAGACTGTTACCCGCCAAGGAAGAGAAGTAATAACTGGGACACTGTATGGGAAAAACGGAACTGTTTATCAAATTCGTTCATTGGCTGATGGTGATGTAATTGCCGAAGAAGTGAAACAAGAAATGTTTCCGAAGGATGTTGATGGTCCAGTAACTAATTCTGAAGACGATGATGATATTGATCCAGATACTATAGATCAGATTGATGGACTTCCTTCAAACAGACGTCAACTGAGAAAACTTGATAGTTCTAGCGAAATCGATATCATGGTGAGTAATTATTGATGGAAAATAGTTGAAAAGACCTGCTGCTTTAAACATATCAACATGGTAACTAATGCTATACTACCAAATTACTAGGTCCTTTACACGAAAGCAGCGATGTGTGCTGCTGCTGGATATGGTTCTGGGGGAACGTGCACCGTGAATGCAAATAACTTGGCTGCAATAGAGGGACTTGTCAATTTGGCAATTGCAGAAACCAACCAAGCTTACCAGCTGTCAAATATACCAACGCGTTTACGATTAGTGAAAACTCATTATGACGCCACATTTAACGAAACTGCATATGGCTGGGAAGTGGCATTATCACTGTTTCGAAAGAACGGTGATGGGCAACTTGACTATGTACATGTCATGAGGGATCAATATGGCGCAGACTTTGTTTCCATAGTTGTCGATATTGGAACGTATTGCGGAATAGGCTACCGACCAACCAGTCCAACCGCAGGTGATGCATTTTCAGTAGTGCAATGGTCGTGTGCCACAGGATATTACTCGTTTGGGCACGAAGTTGCCCACAATATGGGTTGCAATCATAACCGTGCGAATGCAGGTGCTACTGACTCTCAGATAAACTATGGATATCAAGACCCCGATAACTCCTTTCGTACGATCATGGCCTATGACTGTATAGGTTCTTGCCCTCGAATCCAATATTTTTCAAATCCATCTGTGAACTACAATGGTCGTTCGCTTGGAGATAAGGGAACTGACAATGCTTCTTGGATTCGCACATATCTTGCTGCTTTTGCAAACTTTCGTCCATCCGTGGATACTGTCCCAATTCCTCCCACTCCAATGCTGTCGTTGGAACCAACGCCTAGTCCAACAGTAGCGCCGACCCGTCCACCCACGAACGAGCAAACTTTTACGGTCGATTTGGAGGGAGGCTATGTCGGTGCAGAAGGGAACATGTTTGATATTCGAGCGACGACGAATCTATACATTCGAAACTTTGCCGTTCATGCACTTGCAGCCACTGAAGTAACGGTTGAAGTATGGAAGAAAATCACCTTGGGAACCTGCATAGGAAGTGCCGTTTATGATAGTGATCAATGGCAGCTGATCGGTCAAGCATCCTTTGTAAGCAATCCTACAGGTACTGCAAGTTCCTTACCCGAAGGAACGATCCCTGCAGTTTTTGTCAAAGCTGGAGATATTCAAGCATTTTATATCACCTTTGCTGCGGTAACAAATTACAATCGCTACAATGAAGGTCAGGAACTTGGTGCAATCTATAAATCAAATGAGCATCTCCAGGTGTTTGAAGGGTATGCCATTTGGTATGCTTTTAGCGGATATTTTTCTCCGAGAATCTGGAACGGAGTGATATACTATGAGTTGGATACAGTATCAAATCTGAACCCGACCTCGTTGTTGACATCTAATCCATCAGCGCAAGTATCATCTTCACCTTTGGTGCAACCATCCAAAATCGAAACTCCGACACAAAACATTAAAACGAATTTACAACCTACTCTCCCTCCAACTATGTTTTTACCATCAAGCCAACCTCTTATAATTTTTCCACCAACAATGCAACCGACCCCACCGCCGACTATGCAACCCACTATGCAGCCAACTATGAAACCAACTTTGCAGCCAACTATGCAACCAACTTTGCAACCGACTGTCCAACCAACTATGCAACCAACTATGCAACCTACTATGCAGCCAACGATGCAGCCAACTATGCAGCCAACTATGCAACCGACCATGAAGCCAACTTTAAAAAAATTACCGATCTCCATTCCTAGCGTCACATTGAATCCAGTATCAAGACAAAGAATAGCCACTACATTCAAAGCAAAGAGTGGCCAGGCAGGAAATATGTTCGAAATTCAAGCCTCTCGTAGCCTTACTGTGACATCTATGGACATCCATACTGCAAGCAAGTCAAATGTTACAGTTCTAGTGTATTTCAAGAAAGGCACTTACATTGGATTTCAATCACAGAGGAACGCATGGACTAGAATTTTGAATACCACGATAAAAGGACTTGGATCATTCATTCCAACCCCTATTCCAGAAAAGGCTTTTTCTCCTATACCCTTAGAAGCTGGAGAAATTGCATCTTTTTACATAACCTTGACCCGGCCGCAAATCCGCTATACTTCATATTCCAGGAGAACATTACTTCCCTCGGACGCAAGCGTGAGATTTATTCGGAGTTCTGGGAATGCATATCTATTTGGATCGTCATATTCTAATAAGCTATGGAATGGAGTTCTCTACTATTCATCGAGTGTTAATAGAGTATAAGCAAAAATTTAATTGGGTGGATTTGAAAGTGAACTGGATTTTCGACAAGTTCTCCAGTACCTACATCTCGATCACTGTTAATCATTTTTAGGTAGTGCTTAGTAACATCATAGGGAGATTGAATGTGCAAACATTCCAAATCCTCGTCTTCACTTCCCATAGGGTCTATCATGCTTGTGTTGCAATGTTACGTAAGAATCACTCAGTCGAATTTTAAAATAAAGAAACTAAGATATGAATTTGCCAAATCGGCAATCAGGCACTCAATTTTCTTCTTTGAAATGATGGAAGCGACAAATTCTGATCAGTATTCTGCCATATTTTTGCTTCTCAACCTTCATATATGTGCTTTTCCTAAATGACAACCAAGCTCACAAAATGGAATTTTCTTAGTTTTGTTATGCGCACTAAAATGACATAATATTCATTCATAGCCTTACTGCAGAATCAGTTATTGAGATATCAAACTAATCTTAAATTCTATTGAATAATGTTGCTTCTTTTTTGCTAATTTAGGACTTTAATTACATTTCTATGTTCAAGGCTGATGAAATAAAGTAAAAATCAATTATTCTTGGAACAAAAATAAGCAAGGATGTTAGCACTTGCTTTCTCGAAGAAATGCAATTACATTAAAATCGAGGAATGCAGAAGTCTTTGCATAAGGGAATTATGGTATCTGATAATTTTTGAAGGATTCTTTCAGTGTTTGAGTTTTGGGATATAGGTGTAAGAAGCACCTTTACCTTTGACATAACTTGAGTAAAGTTCAATAAGACAATACCTAAGACTATAGACTATCACAAATTTCTAAGGCTAAGCAATGTCTATGTGGACCAATACTAGAGACGTCCAAAGTTATTGTTAGTGCATAGTAAATAACACTAGAATTAGCATTCTAATATTTACTCATCTAAATGTAGAATAGGTCACATAAGTAACCATTCTTTCTATACTTTCCACATATTCAATTAAAACATAATCTTATAGGCATTTAGTGATACTTAATATTGCTTATAGATGAAGAAGATCATTTCATATCTTTTCAGGACCATCATTTCAATAGGGTAGAAATAACGAATACAGATGGCTGAGTAACAAACATGAATCTATCAAGATTCACGATAGATGAATCTAAGTCGTGAATCTAGGATTGCAAAGTCTAAATGTTAAGTGTTGAATCTAACACAAAAGCCAAAGAGACTACGCGGTCAAGGAACTATGTTGCAATTGATTCATAAGAGATCTAGGATAAAGTAACTTTTAGATCATAATTTAGAATTTGTATAAACTCTTAGAGCAGCTCAACCTTGCCCTTTGATTTTCAATGGCCGATTATTGATGAGGCTGACCTGCATTCGACAATGACTTTCTGCCTTACAATTTCGGAGAAGTGCATTATGAAAACGCTTCTTCCTTATTATCACTTTCATTCCTTGAAGTCTCACTTTCGGAACAGCAGTCGCTATACTTTAGGACTGCTTGTGAAAAGGAGATCATATGAATTGTTCTAAAAATTGAATATGTGGAATTTCAATAAACCTTTCTTTATGAAAAATCACATTCATTCAAGGATTTCTATCGTATATCAACAAAGCTGAGGCCTTAATCACCTCAAAGTATGATTTTGCTAGGAATATGGTAAAATCCGTTCAAATTATTTGCTTCACTTTAGCAGGAACAGACGGACAATATTGCATGCTGGTTAATTTGAGTAAAAAAGTTCCTCTGATTGTAAAGGCAAGCCCACGTTAGTTTACTCTATTCGCATTCATATCTGATTTTACAAGCTTAGGAGCAGTTTCTCCCTTTATTCTGATTTTATTGACGAATAATTAGTATATGGGTATTCCAGAAAATTAAGAAAGTTATAAATTTTTGACATGTTAGCTATCAACTATTGAAAAATGGCACTGTCCATGAAATCGTAATTTCTATGAGAGTAGTGTGCTTTGAATGAATATCTGATGTTGCTCAATGACGGGCTTAAGTGTACAGTCCTAAAAGAGTACGTGTACGCTAAGGATGTCGCGATGGGTTGTCTTCTGTTGAGAGATGATCCATTGGATTCCACAATACCGTGAAATAAATGTCAACGCAGTTGCTGAAAGTCATTTTCAAATCAAATATACATATCATGTCCCAACCCTATTGTTATATTTCTTTACATTGTATGCATGAATTTAGGTATCTTTGCCATAAAACAAACAGTCATTTCCATATCAAAGTCAAAAACGTTCAAGAAAGTTGAAGTCGAAGTTTCTATCAAAATTAGTGTGAATGAGTCCCAGATATTTCTAAAAAGGCTGATGTGTGAAAATTGCCCCAAATCGGACATAAATAATAGATTGGAATTTTTAGGCTACAAGGATGGCTCGAGATCCTCACAGTCTGTTGAAGCAATGCAAGCATATCATGAGCTTAGAAACAACATTGGAATCTGATACTGTTGTTTATGAAACAATGTTTACTGTGGAATCTAAGGATGATCCAATTACAATTCTAACCTTTGAAATTTTAATGAATCCTTTGGGAGCTTACGTCAATGCAATAAGCTGAAAGTGGTAACAAAGGTAAGTTGCAGAAAAGATAAAAATATTAAGCTCTGATCCTTATGCCTTGTTGGTCTGCAAGTATCATATCTTTGACAAGGTTAGGGATACGTCAACACCCAAAGTCTACTCAATACCGATTGACCGTAATAGCTGTAGTATAATCTTTCTTTCTACTTCCCTAATATCTGACCATACATCTGAAATACCTTTGATCTTGTACAACTTCTTTAAATATTCTCTTTTGAATTTCTTACATAAATTAATCCTTATTCTGTTCCTCATGAATCCCTAACTTTCTTTACTCTGATGGGTTTTTTTCATCTTTTTTTCATTTTTTTTCGATTGACTGTATTAATTCTAAACATTAGTATGGAAATTACATAGGTGTATAATGTTTCTCTCTTTTCTACTCCCCTAATATCTGAACGTACATCTGAAATACCTTTGATCTTGTACAACTTCTTTAAATATTCTCTCTTGAATTTCTTACATAAATTAATCCTAATTCTGTCCCTCATGAATCCCTAACTTTCTTTACTCTGATGTTTTTTCATATATATATATACCCTAATCACTGAAATATCCTAAACATATAAATAACTTTCATTTTTAACTTTGGGAACACGGAACAACCGATTCTTGACCAAATGATGAAATTTTTCATTATTTAAGGCTTTGTCAGGATGTCACTGACATTTTCTTCACTCTTTACATATGCAAACCTCATCACTTTAGCGGCAATAGCCTCCCGGACACAATGGTAAGCAATTGCATTATGCTTTTCTTCAAGACACTTGAAGGAACTGAAGTATTCAAAGCCACTGACATATTATCCCTTAACATTAGTGTAGCTTCATCTAATGCCACACCCAATGACTTCAACATGAATCTAACCTCCAGAATGAGTTCTGTAGCTATTCTTGAAGCTACTAATTCCGAACCATGAGTTGAAGTCTCTATTGTCTTCTGACGTTTAGATACCCATCTAATTGGTGTATTATTCAGCAACATAAGTATTCCTGTAATAGATCTTCTGGTTACTAAATCATGTGCATGATATGCATCCACATAGACAGTCATCCGGACTTTTGGTCCCTTTGACACAGGAATGTCATTCGCTTCAGCATCTGGATAGAAATCTTTCCAATTAGGGTGATCCTCAACGGTATACACAGTGATCTGGATATGCTGTATCAACAATAAGTCTCCCCTTTGGAAAGGTCTTAAGGTAAGATAGAATCCTTTTAACAGCCTTCAAATGTACTTCTCTTGGTGACATGTTGAATCTACTCATAGCAGATACTGCAGAGGCAATATCAAATCTCCCTAAAACAATTATCAAGATACAACATTCTATTCTTGATCTATACTTAGCTGGGTCTTCCTTGGTACATAATGGTTTATCATCTACTTCAGGATGATACCCTTTGCTCATGGGTGTCTTAATGGATTTCAGCTCTTTAACAAAAAGGTTTTCAAACTTAGGGATGACATTCTGGACATAAGTTCTGGCCGAGATAGCTAATCCTAAGCCTTGATTCTTCCATGCATCTCCATGGAATTCTACATTTCAACCCAAATAGTACTCAGGAATACCTACTCTCTAAGGACTTAATTGCTGCCATGGGATCCTTGCTCCAGATAAGAATAT
The DNA here is from genome assembly GCA_900642245.1 of Fragilaria radians. Taxonomy (NCBI): domain Eukaryota; phylum Bacillariophyta; class Fragilariophyceae; order Fragilariales; family Fragilariaceae; genus Fragilaria; species Fragilaria radians. Next base: position 109,968 of record CAAAJI010000143.1, on the reverse strand, counting down.
CATCCACATATGTAGCTAAGCATACATAATGCGATGTCTTATCTATCATCCATAAGTCCGGATCATGCTTAGTCTTCTTGAATCCTAATCTGAGTAATTATTCTTCTAAATGCTCATGAAATCTTGCAGCAGAAGTCTTTAATCCATTTAATGACTTATTAATAATTAGATTCTTTCCACATAATTTTGTACCAAACTCTGTACCCACAGTAATGTAGACCTTCTCCTTGGTAATTCCCGTACAAAAAGGCATTTCCAATATCACATGCACAACAGGAGAGTTCATATAATGCTCCTAAGAAAATCCAATTCTTATGGTATCCATTCGTACAACGCCTGAATAAATATCTTCTTTTTCATTGACCGTCCAACTACCACCTGCAACCAGTCTTGCTTTATGTCTTTGATCATATTTGACATTGAATTCTTTATTCATAATCGGTCCTCTGAACTTGTTGAATTTGATCCTGTAATCGGTTTTTCCATTTTTTTCTGCTACCATGGTTTAAGTTAGACCGTTCTTCACATCAAATTCTCAAAACAAATCGCATAATATATAGTCATGAAGATATCTTTCACATAGTGTTTTCGCATTCGGGATATAATATTTAAGAAATTTCTGAAATCTGCTGTTATGGGGGATAGATATATTAAAGACTTGATTCATGGAAACACTCAAAAACAGTGAATTCGATACGTTAAGTACTTCGAGAAACAATTAGGTGACGCATTGATATGAGGACAAGAGCAAAAGTATTTCCTGAAGGATTTATCTGGAGGATTAATTGACTTGATTGTAAGGTTCCCAGCATTCCTTTCTGAAGGGAACAACAGATCTGATTATCATCAATGAGTGAACAAGCTAATTGAATAGCACTTTGCTGGCCTTCAATTTGTAATTGAAGCAAAGATGTGTTGTCTCTGTAGCTTAGATCAATGACAAGTATTCCTGGAGTTGAGCTCAGTACAGAGTTTTTAAAAGAGCACAGACTAAGATATTTGTTTGATATGATTTGCCTAATGAACACTTCGTGATTTTTATCTTAAGGAACTAAAGTATGCATTCTTACCACAGCCAGATTTTGAAGGATATAGAAATGAATCAATATGGAATTATGAGAGTGATGAATATACTGTATAGGTAGATGAGCATATCATTTACCACTTTGTGGATTCGCTCAATAATTGAATTTGCTTGAGGGTTATGACTGGTAGTTGGTTTGGCAATAATGCCATGATTATTGCACATTTATTTAAACTCACGTTGAATTTGCTTCCATTGTCAAAGACAATAAATTGAGGGCATGAATATTGCGCCAACCAGGTGTTGTGAAATAAATCCTGGATAGTTCCTGATTGTCTCTGTCCTGGGTGAAGTAATTACTCATGATACCAAGAAAGAAAGTTTTGTCTTTAGGACTGAGGAATGTAGTTTTTATCTTTATCATACCCCTCAATGTGCTGCATAGTATAAGAAGGTTGTGAAAATCCCTTCTCTCTGAGTCCAGGACTTTCATCTGCTCCTTGAATATCAAGGCAGTATGCATTGGGAATTGGATGTTACTGTGTTCTGATTCTGACAGAAGTGTTAGTGCTTCCTCTTGTGGAATCATCAGTTCATCAATGTCTAAGCAAGAAAAAGAATCTGCTACAACATTTTTCTTTCCTGGAAGGTATTCAAATGTTACCCCATACTCTTCCAGGAGCAAAGGCCAACGTAATTGAGTAAGGAATTGAGCTTTCTGAAATCAGAAACCACTCTAATAGTTCCATTCTTCTTGGGAATAGCAAAGGTTGGGGATGCCCATTCAGAAGCATAATCTTCTTCAAGGACTTCAATATCTATCAACCGTGCAATTTCTGTATGCAGTTGCTGCTCTCCTGCTCTAGGAACAGTATATGGGCGAGCATGTACTGGTTTGACTCCTTTGTCTATCAAATGTTGACTTATGGGAGCAATTTGAAGTATCCTAATGTTCCATCAAAACAATGTTCATAATTCTGGAACAACTTAAGTAGTTGATGTTGTTCTTCTGTATTGAGGTTAGTTCACATTTGTGTTACTTCTTTTAGGACTGCAGGCTTGTATTCTGCATCTAGGATCTTAGTAGATCGAGAAAATTTGTCTACGAGACATTTTGGTTCATTTGAAGCCAAATAAACTTCAGGAAGGGCATCTTGAGTGTTTAGAGTGCCTCTGTCTTTCATTGGGATTGTGTCTGTATCCCAGGTGGCAGTATGGTCATTGAAATTAAGAATAATTCATATTTCTCCAAGCAGATCTCGGCCAATGATCATGTCATATGTGTTTGATGATTTGGAACGGGCATCCACATGAAATCACCAAGAAACTTGTTTCTTGAGATTGAATTCTGGAAGTGAAATGGTCACTTAACCAGTGGTGAACTGACCACCCATGGTGCTCCATGTGGTTTGGTTACTTTTATCTCTTTGGATAAGATTCTTTGAAGTATAACCTTCAAGAATGATACATTCTGCTGGCTCCTGTATCTGCCAGAGCTCTTAACAATTGTTCTTCATTGTTCATGTTGAGACTCACAACCAATTCAGAGGTTGGATGTGAGGTTTTTGCTAGTTTATTAGATTTAATCTTAGTTAAACAAGAAAAGAAGGGAAAATACTCCTCATCTTCATCACTAGTATTGGTTAAATTAATTTCAGTTGAAAGGAGAGATTCAGTTTTCCTTTTCTTGGAATTTGGAATCTTTGTATTCAATTGTTTCGTTAACGAATCATTGGTCTCAGAATGACCATTTTTGCGCTGTTTAACCTTTGCAATCGCTATGCAATCGCTCTGCAATCGGCCGTATTGTGGTTATGTTTGTCATATTAGTGAAGCCACATTTTTGCGGATTTTTCCTGCCTACTGCTACCGCTACCGTACTGTAAACCACGGTTTCTTTATTATCTACTGGTAGTGGTGCAGGAACGTTGATTCTCCGAATCTTTGCCAGATTCTCAAGCCTTTTAAAATATACAACTGATTCTTTGTAACTCATCAAAATAATGTCAATATTCGCTGCAATCATTGCAGCATGCCATTCAGGGAATTTAGCCTGATCTAAGATTTCAATTATTTTGTCTTGATC
>CAAAJI010000143.1:75565-85871 GCA_900642245.1 Fragilaria radians | reverse complement strand
TTGTTATATTTCAATCATTATTTCAAGTTTCAAATGTTAGCTTCAATACTTATATCTATGCAAAGGTAAAGTGATAATAACTTTTAATGGAAATAACAGAAGCAGCTAGAAAGGTGATGCATTGTTTCAAACATGATAGAAGAAAAGATAGTTTCAGGTAGCTTAACAACATAGACGATGGCAACAGAAGCATCAAAGAGATGATTATATTCTTGATGCAAGGTTTGATAAGTTTCAGTAATGGCAGCCAAATCTAAAAGCGCCTTTTGTGCAGGAGGTAAGCCTGTCAAGGTTCTGTTGAACTTTACTCTCTGGTGAAATATAGAAATAACATAATGATAAATTATAATTTATTTTAGATTACTTTATACTTTATTCTTGTGTAGTCTTTGAACTTCTTGACCCTTCAGCCAAGATAGGTTATAGATACGTTATCCAGAATAGAATGCTTTAAGTAACTTTCTGTTATACTGCATGGAGACTCTGTCTTTACATCTCCAGATGCCTTCAAAGTTGATTCCTTAGCTTACAATCAATGTATGAAAGAGCATACATTTGAGTGTGATTTTTACCTTAGAACTTGTTTGACTAGAAGAGAAAAATTGTTGTTCTGATGAAAGTCATCAATGACTTGATCTGAAATTGAAAGATTCTAGGTCACGTTGAAGATTTTCTCAGAATTGTTTCTCCTCTCTCAAGAGAAAATGTCTTACTCTATGTCTGGATAGGAATGCCTGCATGTTTGATTGTCTTCAGTAAGATATACAGAGTGATCTGGGTGAATGTCTTTCCCTTGAGCACATGTGAAATCTACTTATGGTAGAAATGTCATGAGCAATATCTCATATCTCCAACATTATCCTCTACACATAACAGGTAATTTGGATCCATTTGAGTTGCATCTCAGTCAGATACATACAGATACATTGCTTATTTCTGAATGGTATCCTTCACTCACCGGTGTCGTAATTGATATAAATACTTTGTTGAATAGAGTTTCTCGCCATAGATCTGTATGCTGCAGGTGCTAAATTGATTCTTTCAAGGATCTCCAGGGAATTGCACATTTCCACCAAGCACTCCCACCCTCTAGATATGTTGTTAGGGTATCCATGATTTGATGAATTTACTACCATGCATAATAAGTATACAACATGGTGTATTATCTTAAAACCTAGGTTTATGAATGATACAAATGAGTTTACATCAAATCTCGCGTATATTACCTACGGCCATGTAATTCTGATATCGTATTCAAGGCTTAAGTCCTTTTCAACCTCTGGTATTTTTCAAGATTTATATAAAACTTGTTGCTTTGTTATCATGTCACATACAGAGCAATTATCTCTCTCAAGGGAAGTAAGTTTTTTTATTCGTTTACAGGAATATAGAGAGGTATAAACGGATACACCACTACTGTCGTAGTCTCTTCGAGTAACAATGGGTTAAATGTTGGGCACCAAGTTCTTCTATAAATGGAATCCAATCATCCGAGGTTTGAGCTATTGGGCGCTTTCTATTGCTTCGACACTTCTTCTAATCTTATTATAATCGTAAAATGTTTAAGCCTGAGAATCCAGACTAGCATCAACGTCACTGTAATTTCATCAAAGCTACGAATTCAACCACTAGCATCTCATTGAAAACTGAGAATATTGCACCAAAGGGCCGAATCCAGAAAATAATGAAACTTGGATTTCTACTTTTATCCTTACTTTCCATTGGAGAGGCCGCATTGGGGAATGATTTGGATCGAGAAGACGTCTTAAGTTTACTACAACAATCTTCTTTTCCAAATGGAAATGATGAGTTGCGTTTAGTGGATTCGACTTGGACGACTCAGCGCCGCCAGCAACAGACGACTTTGGATACATATTACAAATTCAAAATCGAAATTACTCCACCCGATGATTGGGATCCTTTTCTCTGTGATGGCGATGACCGTACCATGCTGCAACAAGATGTCTTTCGTGCACTGGTGGATTACGGTCTAACCCAAGCAAAGGAGGATTTGAATTCTACTATATCACCATTCTCATGCCCTAACATCATGCCCGGTGGTCCACTAGCAACAAATGGCTTTGTTTGGACCGGTGCAGTTGGTTGTAAATTCTGTACCATGGATGATAACGACAAGAGAAGGAGACAATTATTGGGATTTATGATTGATAACTCAACGTTGATGCAAATTGCCAATGGCTTCCAGAATGTGCTGCTAACTAATGTTGTTCCCAAGTATGAAATGTGCCTAGGGTCGAATCCAAAGATTTCTGTCCTAGTGTTCAAAGCGACATTCGATGAAGTTTCTCGATGTCTCAATGGGACCAATCCAGATATCGAAGCAATAGAGGCTCCGTGCGGCCTTTGCAATATTGTAGATTTCGCGGACGATGGTTTCGGTGAACCGATATTCCCTGGAAGTTATGTCCGTACAAATTGGAAAGCCTCCTATGGATTTACAGTAATGGCCTCCTCCACGTCCGGAGGATTCTTCCCAAGTGGTCAGGCACGGGTAATGGATTGGAAGGCAAATGCTAAGGATGATACAAGAGGTACCATAGTCATGAACAATAATTTAAAGAAGGATACTGTCCGCGGATCAGTCAAAGGGATAGGAGGAGGAAAGAACTTGGACCAAACGATCAAGAAATGTCGTGAAATTCGAAGTAAGTGAGATAAATTATGAAACTATGTTTTGTATTGATAAGCCTTATAACCTATTTTTCTTTCATCAGATTCTTTGATTGTCCAAGGATCCAACAATCCTAACCCAAAACCCAATCCTAAAGGTGGGAAACTAAAATTTGAATTTGACAATCCTGTCTTGTTGGTTGACATTGGCATTATGAAAACACAAGAGTCCAAGGTTTCGGTAGTTGTAAGGTATTCCAATGGCTTAGAGGAAATTATAAGAAATATCGGTATAGGGAAAAGTAAAATCCAAACAATCAACTTGAACAAAGTCAATGTGACATATTTCGAAATTACCTTCTCAGGCATTGGAGCCGTGACAAGTATCCATATCTGTCCCAATTGTTCCATCTAATTGATAGTAAATATTGGAAATATCCCTTACTTTCATGTCATTTAGTTTTAGTTTATTAGGTAAATCCATTAGGGAAAAGGACAAACTGTCCGATCAAATGACGCAACAATACGGTGACGTCTTTAGTTAAAAGTAATTTTTATTTAGTCACAACTTTTTAGTGGAAACTTTTCTTTCAAGCTTCTGCTTTTTATCATCATGGTCACCTAGATCCGTTCTAAAGATAGACGACATTTCAACACGTTTAAACGTGGGTGCTGAAGTACCTAATTAATGTCTAGTTGGATCTTAAGACTACTGTTTTTTTAGTTAATCCTTGTAAATTGGGACTCAATTGAAGATGGCCAATTTGAATACAATCAGAGCCATCCCCTTCTGCGGAAAGGTTGAGGAGTGGCCCATTTGGAGTGAAAGGTTTCTCGCTAGGTCAAAACGCCTTGGTTTTAAGGACTTATTGTTAGGAAAGTTGTCCATCCCTACAGTGGATGAAGAGATTGATGAAGAATCTGAATCTGGAAAGAAGAAGTCTGCCATTATCAAATTGAATGAGATTGCTTACACCAAGCTCATTCTTTTGCTAGATGTAAAAACAAGTAGTGGAAAGGTTGCTTTTAGTATAATCAAGGGATGCAAAAGTAAGAACTATCCAGATGGCAATGCAGCCATTGCGTGGGAAAGATTGAAGAGCAAGTAAGAGCCAATCTCAGCTCCCTCTTTAGTAAAGTTAGAAAAGCAGACCAGAGAACTGTCTTTGAAGAAAGGGCAAGATCCAGATATTTGGATCACAGAGTTAGAAGACCTCCGTGTAAGACTTGAAGCCATGGACTCAAGTATCTCTGAGAATCAATTTATGATTCACATCTTGAACAATCTCACTCCGGATTATATACTCCAACTTGCCATGATGGAGAGAAGAGTTGGAGACCTTGAAAAGCCACTCACAATTGAAGAAATCAGAGGAGAGTTGTGTCTACGTTATGAAAGGTTGAATATTACATTTTCAAACAACAGAGAGGGCAAAGTTTTTGAAGAAACTGCTTTGTTTAGCGAACAGTTTAAAGGAAAATGTAGAAACTGTGGTCAAGTTGGGCATAAGTCATTCCAATGTAAAAATCGCGGACTTCACCATGGCGGAAATAACGGTAACACAACGTATTGTCACAAGCCCGGCCATGATAAGAGGAGTTGTCTCAAACTGAAGAAAAAGGTTTCACGATCCAACCATGCCAGTACAAATAACGGTAATTTTGACTGGCCAAACTTTGACTCACAAGATGTAGTTTTCACGGCAACTGCTAGAGATGAAAGGATTAATGAATGAAGTTTTTATAATCGTCAACATCCGGTCTTGTCACCCATGTGCACAAGAATGATACTGCAGTTTGCATATCTGGTCTGGCACGCTTGCACAGAATAAGGAGTTCAGCCACTAGTGCACGGAACAGATCAGCTTGTTCCCACCAAGAGATATTCTGGATTCTGATTGTTTTTTTTGAATAAATGATTTTCACCTGGTTTGTTTGCCAGCCCTACCATATCCTCTGGCCAATAGCTTTACTTTACAATGTAGTCCATCATTTTATCGTCACCTTGTCCCTATCTAAAAAATCAATGGTCATCCCAAGATATTTGTGTATTTCCCCCCGGTGTAACATTAACGGACCTTCTTTACCAAACACTGTGGACAATTTGCTTATCTCTGACATCACAATATCTGGGCTAATGTGTCTGAGATTACATAGGTGGCATATTGAGATGCCTCAATTTCTACCAGCATATCAACTATTGTCCCTGTTATTTTCATGTATATCATCTCATCCATGTCTGCTGCATGAGAGCACCTGGTATGTCTACGGTTGCCACATCACATCCTTCTTTGGCGTCCAGTACACTTGTTAGTATGACTGATTCAATTACACCAGTTGGTGAGCCAGCGTCATCTTTTCTATGCTATATTTTGTGTTTCCTCCCATCAGCACACTTGATGACCCTGGTTGTTTTTGTTTCAGGAACATTAGATATGGAAGGGCATTATGTCTTTCATCCTTTGTTAATTTGTAATCCTCAATAGGAGAAAGTACATCACATTCATGTAATTGTAATAATTCTGCATCTGTATCTTCTTTCCCAAATTCCCTTAACCCTCACTTCAGACCATATTGCGTTAGGGCTGTATGCTCCAGAGTGGCATGCAGGTGTGAGTAGTTGCGGGGCTTACGGGTCCGTAGATTATTGTCGATGGCATCATTTACATTATCATTGATATCATGTTCAATCTCTTTGGCATCTTCAAAAAACTGTCTGGCATTGTCAACATTCTCTTCAGCATTCTGATCAAAAACTTGCTCGTCTATTGCTGCAATGACCTGCTGTGCATTGCTTTCATCATCAATTTCTTCATTTTCAGGTTTTGCTTCAAAATTTTCTACCTCATTTTCCAATTTATTATTATGTTCCATTCCAACATTATCATATGCATTGTTGGCAACAAGTTCTTGTGCATTATTAGGCACAAAGCGCGTTCCATTAATGTCAAAATCCTGGTTTGGATGCCTCTGGTCCGTTAACTGAAAGACATCATCTGCGGATTCATGATCATTCTTGTCAAATATGTCAAGCTTGTTGCCTGCATCCTCATTTTCTGCCACCTTAATTCGATCTATAACTTCTGTCGGCATTGGAAGCAGTGTCCATCGTTTGCATACAATTTTCTTTCCTGTGTTCAAGATATAGATGATAAATGTGCCTTGTGTATTGCCTGTTAGTCTAAATGTAATGGCTTCCACATTATGTGCTAACATTGAGTTGTTGTGTTCCTTGCTTGCCAATGCTAACCAAACTCTAACTTACTCTGTTTTTTGTAGTCAAAATGACACCCTGTAATGATTGTATGTGGGCTCATACTTTCTGAAATTCCTGCATTGTTTGGAAAACTGTTAAGCCAAAATGTGCAGTAATAGACTAGCTCAATTAGCATCCGCACTGGTATCTTTGTAAAAGGTAAGTCTTCATACACGCATCAAACACGTTCTTTCAAAATACAAATAAAATCTCTCTACCTCAGGGACTTCACCACGCCTCACTATGTTTAGAGATACACCTGAAAAAGCACATTGAATATGTCTTGATGTTGTCACAATGAATGATACTCTGTTAACAAACGTTATGTCTGCTGCAATGATTATGTTTTCATATGGTTCCCTTAGATACAATTGTAGTCTGATGTCATAATTACTTCCTTAGGGGTCTGCCAGACAGTTTTTCCTTTTAGAATACCTGTATCGGGCCTAAAAAAGTCTTCTGCTGTCATTATGTCTTGAGGTAGTACCGGGTAGTTTGGGATCAGATGTTTATTTACGATTTGAATAAATGTTGGGTGCATGGCCTTCCAGTGACTTTCTGAATTTTCTTGCCAGTACAGCACGTGAGTAGTCTTTAGAACTTTACTTATATTGGTTATTTGCCACCGTAGTGACAAATGCCGCATTGTATTTGGATGATGCTTGTAGTGTATTCTAATAATTCAACCTTTTTTCTTACTGTTTAAAGCAACGGGTGCCACCATCTGGTTTCACCACAATAAATGTATTGTCATCATCACTTGATAGCAAGTGATAAGATGTTTGCTATGCCCTCAGGATGGTACAAAACGGTACCATAAGCTGGGAGGTCTCCAACATGGTCTGTAATAGTTAAACCAGCTGTACTGTGGATTTTCATAGTTGTCTCCACCTTTCGGGTATTTTTCGGTAGGTTGCTGTTTGTGAATACGTAAATGGTGGACTGATAGTCCAAGAAAATTCAACTTGGAGGTATACAGTGTTAAAAACAAAACTCACCTGCTCTGGATCACATGATGTGTTCAGCATGTGAATTGCTGTTTTTGTTGTCATCACGTCTTGCTTATTAGCAGTTTCATTAGTCATTAGACCCTGCAGGCAAGCACTTGCGTAATGATCAATGACACCAAATCAAAAGCATGTGACGTTGATATGGGTATGAGCTCTTCCGTTTCTTCCATTTCGTCCATTTTGATGTGAATTATTGCTGTCTCCGTGAGTCGCAAATGATATGCAGTACCATTGGTTTGGTTTGACGCTTGCTTCCAATTTACCATGATATTCATTGCTGCCGCCAAATTTTTGGATATCCATTGTAACCTTGTAAGTAATTGTCTTGCATTTTATCAATTAATTTACCAAAACAACTTCTGTCCACTCCCGGAATGAACACTGTTGCAATATACTGATTCCTCGCATTTTCCTTGTCCTGTTCAGTTTGTTCTGACACTTCTTTGCATAACTCTTCAGCTGCATAGGCAAACATTGCTACACCAAGCCCAATAGACCCCCAAAGTGTGCAATGCCATCAGCATTATTTTGGAATCTTTCCATGTATGCTTGGATGGATTGATATCTCGTTTGTCACCATCCATAAATTTGCTTCTTGGGTTTTGTGTAGGGACACTGGGACATGTTTTTGGCTTTGGAAGTTGTAATTGATACCCTCAATAGTCTTGAGTAGCACAATCACTTCTCCAGTGGTGGATATTTTGGAATAGGCGTTGTAGGTTTCAATTCATTGATGCATCATATTGGAGCATTGCACCCATACAATTGAGTATGCTGTTTTCATGTTTTCCTCTAGCTGTGTTTCTCTTCTTACAAACTCATCAACTCTTTTTTCTCATATTTTTAGCTCTTTTCTATTTTCTTTGGCAATTGGATTTGCTGGCACTGGTTTTGATCATATCCATCCCTAACTTAAAAGTTCTCCCTGCAAATTCTACAATATCTTTGGTGGTTCTAGCATATTGATCGCCCTGACGTAGATTGACGCAATCTTAAACATGTCCCTTTAAATCCTCGGAACGACTTTGGAATTGTGGTTGTCAAAATGTGTTTAATTGTAAATTAATCCCTTGATCAGAATTCATGTCTTCGGTTAATTGGTAGATCGAAAACTATAGTACTTGTACCTGGAACAACTTAAAAGCAGTATGAAACTATATCAAATATTTTGAATTATCCTAATAATAATGGACCTTCCAAATACCGTTGAAGCATTTCGTTATATGAAATAGAAAGGTAAAAAGCATCTGCATTTCAAATGCTATCGAAGTTTTAGTCTTACCTAAAGAAATCATCGTTGCTTAGAAAGTATTTTTTTATCCATTTTTTGACATTTTTCATTCCATGTCAAATGGTACACGTCACTTTTGAAAATGACCTTAAGGACTTAAGTTTCCTATCTATCCTATCCAATATTGAATGCGGTCATCGAAACTTTCAGAAGAGTCTGAAAAAAATTGAATTTGTGTCGTATGTATTTTTAAAAAATGTCTTCGAAAAGATACATTTCAATCACGATTGGTGTCGTGACGAGGTATCGAAAGAAAAAAACGATTGCGTTGGTTTGGCAATAAAATTTGAAAAATCCATTTCCTTTCCTTCTTGGGGGAAACAAAAGCCAAGGAAATGATGATTCAGTTACTCGTATACCTTATATTATTGACATTATCTTGTATCGAAGCAAATAATTCTTCGTTATTGATGAACACTGACAATCGTAACCTACGAACGCGTAAGAAGCGAGGTCGCACCTTCCGTCGAGCCATCCGACCAACGGGAGATCCAGAAACTATTCGAGATTCGAATGGTAATGTACGCTTAAGACGATCCAGGCTCAATCTTAGGCAGCTTATTCTTGGAGATGAGGAAGACGATGTCGATATTCAACTGATGAGCGATCAAGAGGCACAATCCATTCGAGTTCGACGTGGTGACACAAATGCAGATCCATTTGAATCTTGGTTCGGACTTGACACGAACACGGGAAGTTCTTTCACAATGGTCAAGACAGTTACCCGCCAAGGAAGAGAAGTAACAACTGGGACACTTTATGGGAAAAATGGAACTGTTTATCAAATTCGTTCATTGGCTGATGGTGATGTAATTGCAGAAGAAGTGAAACAAGAAATGTTTCCGAAGGATGTTGATGGTCCAGAGACTAATTCTGAAGACGATGATGACATTGATCCAGATACGATTGATCAGATCGATGGGCTTCCATCAAATAGGCGTCAACTCAGAAAGCTGGATAGTTCCAGTGAAATCGATATCATGGTAAGTCTTTGGTTCATGGGTCTGAAAATTTAGAATTTCACTAATTCTTGAAATATCTTGCTGTTTAGGTCCTCTACACGAAAGGATCAATGTGTGCTGCTGCTGGATATGGATCAGGTGGTACTTGCACAGCGACAGCCAATAACTTGGCAACAATTGAGGGTCTTATTAATTTGGCCATAAGTGAAACAAATCAAGCGTTCCAGAATTCTAATATACCTACACGTCTCCGCTTAGTGAAGACTCATTATGACGCCACGTTTAATGAATATGAATATAGTTGGGATGTCGCATTATCATTGATCCGCAATAATAATGATGGTCAATTGGACTATGTGCATGCATTGCGAGATCAATATGGGGCAGATTTCGTTTCGATGATACTAGACATAGCGACAGATTGTGGTATAGGCTACCGACCAACTACTCCGACAGCAGGTGATGCCTTTTCACTGGTCAAGTGGTCATGTGCTACTGGATACTATTCCTTTGCTCATGAGTTAGCGCACAACATGGGTTGCAACCACGATCGTACCACTGCCGGTGCCGTCGACTCTGGGATCTACTATGGGTATCGAGATCCAACATCAGCTTTCCGAACGATCATGGCTTACAACTGCAACCCAAGTTGTAAGCGCATTCAATACTTTTCGAATCCATCTATGAGCTATCAAGGTCTTCCACTAGGAAATCAAGATTCAGATAATGCATCGTGGATAAAGAGATATCTGGCTGACTACGCAAACTATCGTCAATCCGTGGGAGCTATCTCCTATTCACCAGTTCCCACATCAGTTCCTGTGCCAACTCCAATGCCCAGCGTTGCACCAACAAGGCCCCCCACAAACGAACGCCAATTCACAACAGAGTTTGCAGGTGGTTACCTTGGTGCAGAGGGTAATATGTTTGACATTCGTGCAAAGGCCAATATTTACATTCGAAATTTTGCGGTGCATTCTTCCGCCGCTACCTCAGTGACAGTGGAAGTGTGGAAGAAAAAGACTGTTGGAACATGTGCTGGCGTGACTATGAACGGTGGTCTTTGGGAATTGATTGGCGAAGCTTCCTTTGTAAGTAATCCTTCTGGCACTGCAAGCATCTTACCCCAAGGAACGTTTCCTGCTGTTTTTGTAAA
>CAAAJI010000143.1:48452-61108 GCA_900642245.1 Fragilaria radians | reverse complement strand
TTACAGGATTATGAACGAAGTCGTCAACGTGAACTATTGGCTAGGAAACAACAATTGGAATATCAACATGAATCACCAGAACAATCAACTTTGGAAAATCATCCTGTTTCGTCTCTACCCAAGGAATCCTGCAATCGATCCTACCAATCAACTGTCGTACCGGTATTACGGAAAAAACCGCCACCTCCATCCTCATCGACAACAACATCAAAGGAGGATTTGGACAATGATGAATGGACAGATTTTCAATAAAGTAGTACTAGGTGGATAATTACAGCATTTATACTTGTTAATTTCACATCATCATCATCATTATTCCTAGAAACTTGTGTTTTGCAATATCTTAATAAGCGTAAGGTACAAGCTGACAAGGGTCATATTACAAGTCAAGGACAATAGTACTGCTACGAAGTATTGAAGATGTATTCAAGAAGCCAAACAAACAAGATAGGATGGAAGTTAACGATGTAACACTCTACATTGCGTACCATGTGGGAAAGACCGTGGTGGAATCATGAAAAATGATTTTTTTTTCATATATATACCATTCAATCACTTACTTGCCCAATGAAAAGACTAGCAAGTAACTGTGGCAATGGTATGAAAAAGACGTCAACAAGAGGTCTAAAAACCATTCCGGATGAATCAAAGAGCAGGTGCAGTCGGCACTGCCATCCATTTGATACAATACATTTCAAATTTAGATAGTGCATTCGAGTAACTTTCCAATACTATGCAAATGAGGCTTGTGACTCTTGCCTTGTTACTATATTGAATGAGTCAATCTTGCCTGGGTGTATGAGTCCTAGGAAACGCTGTGATGCAGTTTCATCCATTAGATAAAATACATTTCAATTCAAGATACTGCATTCGAGTAATATTCCCAATAATAAACGTATGAGACTTGTAACTCTTGTCTGGTACTATTTTAAATGAGTCAAACTGTGAGTTAGATTACTCATTCTTAAATTAATATTATGATTTTAATATTAGTGAGGTCAAGGATGTTTGACAATCTCATTTGTGACTCAAGACAATGAGATTTCCTTCTTTGATTTCATATTTCCGCACCATTAAATTATCCATCGCTCCAAGAGTATACCACAGAAGGAAACCTAATGAGAAAAATCTAATTGGTCTATGCTGTATAACGGAACATCTCCAAAATGTATTACTTATCCTATTCATACTATTTACCAATAGATATTGCTTGACATCCATAAGTGCATTCAAAATATAAGTTAAATATGAATGGAAATAATCCGTTCATTTCATCATGGCATGGTCATAGTCATCATGTTTTTTGCATCTTTGAAGGATAGGGATAGGAACCCAATGACTTAGACGGGTGCATTTTGTTCCAGTTCCATCAGGACGATGTTTCACAACAATATATTTGTGTTTTTCTGATTGCATAGTTGGTGACATGATGAACGCACATGATAAGAAACATCCTTCAAAAGTTCTGCTGCTCTTACGAAGACCAACTGTGCTTACGTTTCTTATCCTGTTGGTACCATTCGTGATTTATCATTTTTATCTCCTGTTCGGGAAGAACAATTGGCATGACAAAGATAGTCCAAATTTTTCAACGACATTGGACTTGCCATCCGTAGAGACCTCCCTAAACATCAATGAAATCTTTCATAAGAATATTTTTTCAATAAGGCCTTATGAAATAAACTTTATTCATACACGTCAATCTCTATGTGGTGACAGTCGATTTTTGACACCCAAGGAGATATTACCCTATGGTCATGTCATGCGAGAGCTGGCACATCGAATCTTATCAAGAGATATCGCACAATCGAATGTAATCATCATGTCCTCCTCTAAGAATTCAAGTGTCATATCCAATTTCATAAAAATGGCCAACGAGGAAAGACATGTTGTACATCCCATTAGCTCGACTACGATAGATCATTGGTGGTTTTCGAACTCCAATCGTCCTAAATGGGTACTTTTGACAATCATCGACACGGATTATCCAGTATTCTCTTCTGACAAGGCTGCAAACAAATTTCTTACCAATGGACCCACAATGACATACATTGTTTTGGGTATTGCAATCAACGTTCACATTCAAAACATTACTAAACATACATACCAATATTCATACAATGGAAGACAGACGATACAACATCTCCTAAATCGTAACTACAAAGTACAATTATTAAGTGCCAGTGACTTTTGGAGTACAGATGAGGCATGTCAAAGTGAAGAACCAGGAGTCTTTCTGCCAAACAGTTTGATAACACATGACAATATCGACAATTTCTTTTTCTGGGGGGCCTACTCTGCCGCTATGAGTAGGACACTTGCTTTGCTTCATTCCAGATCATCGGGATCAATCGTACCTAAAACATTTCAATTTCAGGCTTACCTCTTTGCCACTCAAGGATTGGACCTTGCTATCCCATCTCGAAGAGAGTATTTACAAGCATCCAAGTATAGCAAACAACTTTGGCCTTTCCCATATCTCGATCCTAAGAAAGAACGACATGACATGGTGGATCGCGTCATTTTGAAATCTTGTCCAACCTATAACTTTACGTTGACATTGAAATTTCGACCTTTTCATGACGAACATAATGATGACGTATGGGACTCCATGGACATCTTTTGTGATGAACGGAATGTCACGGAAGCATTTCATACTAATCGACGTCATTATCGTAATCGTGTACGGCTCTGGACGTCCTCCATGAAGGAACATGCCTGCATTAAGGCAGATTGCAATCAACTCCTAACGACAACTGGTACCGACAAATTAGGGACATCGTCATGGAAACCCAATTTTCAAGTCTCTTGTGTCACTCGCATCCTTCCAAGTAAACGTGTTTCTAACACCAACGCTGCAGAAAGACCCAATATTTTAGTCATTTTGATGGATCCGATATCACGTGCACAGTTTGATTTCATTATGCCAAAAACTGTACGTTATTTAGAAGATAGACCCAAATATGTTCCCTTTAATCGGTATACAACTGTTGGTAACAATTCTGGTCCAAATCAAGCTGCCTTGTATGCCGGAATGAAACTTACAAATCGTGATGGAATATCTGGAGAGACGACTTGGGTATGGGACAAATTAAATGAAAAAGGTTATGTTACATTGAAAGCTGAGGATGGTTGTATTGCAAATTCCAATATGGTACAAAGTATGATGCCTAAAACTACTCATGGCCATGGTCTTCACGAATTATTCTGCTTTCACTTTGCTCGACCGAATTGCATTGGAAGTCATTTGGCGGCAGACTACTTGATAAATCACACCAAACAATTTATTGAGACATATGAAAAAATTAAGCAGCCGTGGGCTGCATTCTTATCATTGATTGATACTCATGAGGATACCATGACATTGGGGAAAGCAGTGGATCTATCTCTGTCAAGTTTTCTCCAATGGATTACATCTTCTGTGTCTCGCATGGATAATACGATGGTTATTTTGATTTCAGATCATGGCCTTCATTATGGTCCCTATTTTCAATTAGAAGCGGGAAAGAAAGAAAGGAGTCAACCTGTGTTGTATGTTCGATTACCCAATAGATTGGAAAGATCCACTTCGAGTCTGCTCAGCAATAGTGACAAATGGATTACTGCATTTGACGTTCACAAAACTCTACTTCACATCGCTGCATTACCAATAGACACGTTGTCCACCGGTCGTTCACTTCTAGAAATTCTTCCATCCACTCGCCAATCCTGTTACGATGTCAATGAGATCCCTAATATATACTGCCAAATCTTTAATTCTGTTACCAAATCTGATTCAAGCAAGGCAGTAATCGTGCCATCTTTATTGTCATTTTATGCTGACATTCCTCGAGATCATCGTTGGAAGAGGCGCTTATGCATTCCAACTAAATTCAACGTACGAAATGTGTTAAAGACTTTTCGAAATCGGAACACTACATGTAGTTGCTCTACAAGTCAAAAAGATTGGTATCCATGCAACAGTCACCCTTGGACGTCATCTACTTCATCCTCTCCGAACGAATACTTTTCCATGGTTAAATGTCCCGGCATCCCTACCCACTTGGAAACGCGAGTCTTAAAGGACGATAGTGTCCTTCAACGATTGGAAACGGCCACTCAAGCAAGGGCGGGGGACATTGCCCCTAGTATTTTGATTATTGAAGTTGACTCTGTTTCTGTAGCTCACGCAGATCGGCATGTTCCTCGAACCAGAAAACTTTTGGAAAAAATTCGTGTCAGCCAAGATGGAAAATGCCGAAATAGTTTTTGTAGCGTCGATTTCCCTACCTTTGCTGTGGTGGGTCCGAACTCAGTTTCGAATCAAGTCGCAAGTTTGAGTGGTTGCGTAACAACTTTACGACACGAATCATGCTTTGATAAGAGAGCAGCTGTTGGGGATATTTGTCTGGACCCATCGACATTTGAGTTTGAATTAGAACTAAGAAGCTTAGGACCTGTGTGGCATACAGTTTATTGCCCTGTACAGCCCAGAAATCCATTTTTATATGATATTGCAAAGGAAAACGGATATGTCACGTTTTTTGGCGAAGAGTTTTGTTACCCAGGCAGCCCTTGGGTCGTACAAGACAATGTATTTGATTTAAAGTCAGATATCCACCTAGATCAAATCTTTTGTCGAATAATTAAGCTCCAGAATCCCACAGATCTCATTGACCAACTATACAAGCGTAAAATCGAAGGAAACTGTATTGATGTCGAATACGGAGAAGCATCTCAAAAAATCGGTCTTGATGTGCTCGACCAAATGTGGCAGGCATATCGCGACTTTCCCAAATTCGCTTACTTGAACTCGATGGCGGCGCATATATATTCGAATGACACAGCAAAAATTCCATTGGCTGTAGAAGAGTATGATGTTTCGCTTTCCAAATTTCTTGAGACGTTTGTCGGAAGTGATATTGCCAAGAATACAATTATTCTGATAAGGTCAGATCACGGTTTACAGG
Source organism: Fragilaria radians (assembly GCA_900642245.1). Lineage (NCBI taxonomy): Eukaryota > Bacillariophyta > Fragilariophyceae > Fragilariales > Fragilariaceae > Fragilaria > Fragilaria radians. Next base: position 56,159 of record CAAAJI010000143.1, on the reverse strand, counting down.
GAGGTGACGCAGCGACTGTTGATTTCAGCACTCAAATAGAACATATCCAACCTTGGACGGAAGTTGTCATGCCCAAAAAGTACGCCTTTGATAATCTATTGGCTAACAGCGATAAGGTTGTCACCCCTTATGATCTCTACACCATGCTAAAAGAACTCATCACAGGCAGGCCTGAATTGGGACGACCAAAATGGCGGTTCAATCTATTGAACGACAAAATACCATCAGGATTGAATTGTACTGATAGAAAAATTCCTCTTGACTTTTGTCCAATTGAAATTGTTCGCTCGCCTGATTTTGGAGTTTGTAATCCATTTGAAGTCAATCAGGCAGTCTTTTGTCGTGACCACTCCCTTGGCGCAAAGCTATATAAGGCCCATGTTGAATTCGAAGAGGATCCTCAGATGGTGCATCTTCACCGATGGAGAGGGCAATACAGTAACAGAAGTGAAGAAACTTTGAATCAATCATACAGCCTGGAAGGAGTACCATGCGATAATGATCAAGCAGGTGAACTACAAAGTAAATACAAACAGATACATGGCTATTGGAACAAATTGGACAAGGCTGTGAAAAGCTTTGGAAATAACGTAAAACTATCGGGTGGCTTATTTCTCTACCCAAGACAGTCGCATGTATTCATTTCAGTCATTCGTTACCTTGAGGCAAAGTTAAATGTCAACGAAACTATCCGAGTTTGTGAAACTGGCTTTGGCGCAGGACATTCCGCCGCTTTATTTCTCCAGGCATCGAAAAGAGTAGAAGTTGTTACGTTTGATAAATTTGATCGTTCCTATCAACTTCCCATACTTCAGAAGCTGAAAAATGATTTTGGAGAAAATCGAATTCATCATGTCATTGGCGATACGTGTAAAACGGTGCCAATATACTTTTCCGTATCCCACGAGAAAAGATGTGACATTATCCATGGATCATCGCTGTGCCCTTTGGATATGCAAAATTTGATCCGTCATTTGCGACAAAACGGTATCGTTTCAGCCACCGCAATGAATAGCTTATATGATGACAGCGTATACTTTGGAAAGCTTGCGCAATGGCGACAGATACGTGACGCTGGGTGCATATCTCATATTCATTGCTGGAAAGAAGAACCACGGAAAATTTCAAAGACATACGTGTTTGCCGCAAAGGGATCAAATATTGAGCACGCATTCTGTCTGGCGTACAACACTGCAAACTGCTCAATCTCCAATCGTTCCTCTACAACTCAGTATGACCATCTCTTGAATTTTTCCATGCTTTGTTCAGTATCAAGCAACGTAGCAGTACCTGACTAAGTGAAACGGCTGCAAGAGTTTAACGCGATAATCTCTTTTTTGCCTGTGAAGAAATGGCAATGATTTAAGGAAATTATAGTAACACCAGATTCTATCAAGTTTGTGTTCATTTTTGTTTATATTCTAAGTCTCTCCATAGAATCAAATGCTAAAAGATGTCACTGCACGGTAGCATGATGGTTCCAGTCTTGAATCTTGAGCAGTCATGACATTTTCTATGTCAGCAACATTTGGATAATATGTTCCTAAGATATGTTTTCGTTAACACATACTGTTCCTACAATCAAAGTTAATAGTACGCTTAGAGATTTTTTTGATTTTGTTAGCAGTGAAATTCACAAATTACAATCAAAGGTAATAGTACGCTTTGAGATTTTTTGATTTATGTTAGCAGTGAATTTCACAAATTTTCGATAATGATGGAATGCTTTCTTTACAAATTTTCACTTGTAATTTGGCTTTTGAATTTGGAAATGTTACTAAATAAATGAATAAGCAAAAAAGCGTGGTTCACTATTGGTTAGTTTGAGAATATAACGCATGCTCGTTTATTTGTCTAGGCAATGATCTTCAATTAATATGAATGATATTTGTTTTTCGATTGTGACAACCAGCACAATACAAAACGGCACAACTAAGGATGATACAGATTTTCAAAGGCAATTAATCAAATACAACCTACTCCTGCACATTTAGAATCATCAAAACGACTACGATAAGAAGAAATCCAATCTGTCCGATCCAGATAGGAGCATCGTCAAGTAAATACTGACTGACACAAAGGGGGCTGTCTACCCATGTAGATATTCCCTCCTTGGTATAGGTTTCCTTGGGACACAAATGAGGGATTCAATAACACAGGAGGCGTTGGGGGAAGGGAGCTGTATGAGCTGTTAGGAAGCTCCAGCTATCTACAATTAACTATATTAATATTTGTTATCAAATTGTAAGCTTTAGAATTAATGTCTAGAACATTGCTCATTGCCTTTCCTTAACTTTCTAAATTCCATAGGTTTCTAATTTTCCTGACCGTGTTTCTTGTGACTTGTGACTACTACTGTACTGTAGTGTCCACTCAGCTCACTCCGACTTCACAATTTTCATCTCAACACCCTCCCCCAGAGTATCTGATTGAATAATCCTTCACACAACGTATCCGCATGCTTCACATAAGACATTGTAGGAAAATTGTTGGTCCAGATAATACCACGCAATTCTCTCCGGATGGGATCCACTTCAACTTCTATTATCCCTTTATCTTTCAACATATCAAAAATGAAAACAATCTCCAACATGTATTGTTCTCCCTTCAACACTCCGGCTATTAATATCAGATCTTTTGCACCCTTGTTATCCACCATTATCATCAATCGGGAGCGTCTCTGTCAATCCAATGAATTTCAAAAACATTTCACGTAAATCATATCCTGCACACAGTTTGTTGCAGCAACAAGCTCTGCTTCTGTGACCGACAGCATTACACATATAAGAAGTGGATATAGTCAACCCATCACACTAGAGAACCAAAAATCATCAGTCATTTGTACAACCGTACAACTACTAGAAATGGGCAGTGGTATATAAGTGTTAGCATGACAGGCGTTAGCAGTAACCGGCAATTACTGTAAGTGGTTACTGAAAATCATCTTTTCTGTGCCTTTGTGGGTTTGAATCCCATTCGAATCCCACTGCTACCGCTTGTCACTTACCATTAGTAGTTAGACTGAATATAGATTCTTGTAACACACTCTTGCATCTTGCGCCTGGCTGCTACCAACCCTTCATTTAAAAACACAACATTCCCAGTAGCATCGCCTTGAACACCATCAACAATTCCTTCCAAAAAGCATACTCAGTCCATAGATTGTCCTTTCTAATCTCAAAACTACTCCCTCATCATAAGATTTTTGGAAACCTTCGGAAACCTTTAAGTACATCTCTTCTCCACCAAAGAATCTTCCCTTTAAGAATGCTCCTTTATGCTGATGACATGCGCCATCAAATCTGTCATTGTGAGAAGTGCAAATACAATTTAAATAGTGGTTTCATTAATTACTGGAGTTGCGGTCAAATTGCTGAAATAGTGTATGCCATCTTCCTGTAATAAACCTTGAGCTGTAATTCTGGCTCGAAACTGCCCATTGGCCTTCTTATTAATAGCCCAAGTGCTACTTAGAATTTTGACCTTCGGTGGCAGATTGTTGTATTCCACTGGCACCCAAACCTTGTTTGCCACTATACTTTCATGCTCCTCTCCAATTGCCTTCTCCCAATGCTCTCTGTCTGGTCCTTTCATAGCATTTCTGTAATTTAACACATGTAATTTTGCAGTATGTTTGATACCCTCCCCGATTCCAGCGCCAATTAATATAACTTCATCAAACTTACATCGATGAACACATTTCCAAAATTTTCACAGAATCTTTCTGGTCTTTAAATTACCTTCCAGATCTTGTTCTGGTAAATTCTTCCTGTTTGTAATTTTTCTCAGTCACAACGTTATTGTCATTATTTTCTTCATCATTGTCATCTACGGGTGTAATCAATTTGTCTTCATTGTCTTCCGGACTGATTTCTTCCGTTTCCTTGACTTTGTTGGCTTCAATTTCTCGCACTTTTCCAAATTTCAACTGAAATGGATTATTAAACCATTCAGGATCTAAAAAATAAATTCTTTCAGTCCATATTACATCTCTACTTAAGTGAACGCCTTGCGAATCGGGGTCCCACATTCTGTATGTATCCCCTCAATGTACGGTACTATAACCAACTAGCATACACGTCTTACCTCTGTTGTAGATCTTGGGAGTCATAGAACTGTGTAACTTGAGGTTTGCTTGCAACAATGTGATTGCTTGCCTTGTTAACATTTTTCTGTCTACCTTTACCAATTGCACAGTCTTCACATTTCTCAAAAGTTCCATGAAGTTGCGATCCCAAATGTGGTGCTGTCTCCACGGTCTTTTTACAAGATAAATGATCCAAACGGTTATGGGCTTTGGAGCGGTCATTTTTGTTGCATTTGATGATTGTTGGGATTGATCCAAGATTGCTGTGGTCAGTTTGTCTCCTGATTTGATTTTCACGGCGTATAGTGTGCCTTTAGAAGTGTTAATCGTAATATTAAAGGTGAGTTGATGATTATCTCTTTCAAGTGCAATTTTGTTTTTGTTTCCACTCAATGTCCACCCTGTTTTCATTACTTTGGTTACACTCAACAGGTTACACTTTCCACTTGTACATCAGACAATTTTATTTGACACTGATGTCAACGGCTATCCCTTTGACATCTCCAATTTTGTTGCACACTCATGATTGACATTTCCCATGACAATCTTCTTATCCTTGCTCCATCTCTCGGCTAATTGTTGGTTGGCAGTAGAATTTACAGTTGCTCCAGTATCTGCAATCCAAATATCAGGGTCCAGAAGACAGACTCCAAGATCATCATTGACCCTGACATACTCTATCTGTGTCTCCCCTTGATTATTTGTTGCAACCTTGTCCACTGACACGGCAGCCTTTTCTGGGCACTTGTTTCCAATTTGAAGGACGTTTATCCTTGTTTTTGTCCCTCATCCAGCAGTCTCTGCTTTTATGTCCCTTGATCCCACCGGTACTACATTTTCTTGAAAATGACAATGTCAACCTTGATTCCCTGCATCACCCTTCCTTTTTGGACATTTGTTTGCTCTATGACCTGGGTTCCCGTAGGTGTCACCCACCCCTTGCCCAAACAACAATAACTCACCTTTGGTACCACTTGGTTTAAAGTGATTCCTGGTAATCTGGCGGTATTCCTGCACCATTGCATCTTCTAAATCTTCAACCGACAACAAATCCCCCTTCATCCTTCTTTCTATAGAGAGTATAGGTCTCTACTCTTCAGTTGTAACATCCAGAATAATTGCAATGAGTTACTCTGTCAGCAGTGTCTTATCTGGACCTAAATATTGATTCTGAATGGAGGTAAGGGTTTCAAAAATTACGGTCCGGTTCAATACTTTTTCATTCTGATCTTTTAAAGCGGTTGTTGCATCTGTATCTTGGAGACTGTATCTATTGGTCGGTATCTCTTCATTAATTCAGGTATGACCAAATATGCATCTCCATCCGGCCAATTTTCAGTACAGGAGGCGTAAAGAATATTCATCACTTTCTCTGTCACATAAGCAATTGAAAAATTTGCCGTGGCCCATTCATTCTTCCTTATTGCAATACGTGTCAACTTGTTACTCTCATCTTCTATGTCTATTTCACTCACCTCTTTTCCCGGTAAGTTTGGATCTCTATCCTCTTGAAGGATATCCTTAACATTTGCCATCTTTGCATAGGCTGTGAACTTTTACCACCAGTTGGAAAAGTTCCTTGTTTCTCCATCAAAGGTGGGTATCTTACCCCCTCTATCAAACATGGCATCACTCATTTTTCAAATGATTGATTGCCTTAACTTTTTTGTTCGAGTCCTATCTCTTCCTTGACAATTGCACTCAAGGGTGTAAAGGGTGCAACCTTGTTCCCAATGATTTGATGTTACCTTACATACTGTCACAGAAGAACAACGTACAGCAACATACAATTGATCTCCTGATTGAACTTGAAAGGCTTTTACAAATTCATCGATTACGATCATGCCTGTGATTCAATCGAGTCTACCAACATCATTGGCACCGACAATGGGAAAAAAATCCAATCACCACTCTTGTGCCTACATCCAGCCCATGGCCTCGGCAAAAGTTAGTCACAACATTCAACGTAACGGCTGGACAGGCAGGTAATATGATCGAGATTCAAGCAATTCCGATTCTTGTTGTGACATCATTCAACATTCATACTGTGAGCATGTCCAATGTCACAGTTTTGTTATATTTTTAAAAAAGGAAAATATGTTGGATGGTATAAAAGACCAACTGATAGGGTAAGATTTGTCAATACCACCTTAATTGGGAAGGGATCTCTTCGGCCCACCACTATTATGGAAAGCAGTTTCCCCCCATTCCTTGTAAAGGCTGGAGAAATATATTTGTTTTACATCACCTTGGTAGAACCAAAAATTAGCAATTCCAAATCCTTGTAAATGATCAAACCTGAGATTACTAAGGAGCTCGGGTAATGATTTTCCTTTTGGAGAATCCCATGCCAACACACTTTGGAATGAAGTTCTTTACTATTCAATGGACGTTTCATCCAGTGTGGGCAATAAACAACGTTCACTCTTACTTAGAAGTATTAGCCTGATTATGCAGGTTGAATTAGTTTTGTAACTATTTATTCCTTGACGTTTAAAGACTTATGACTATCTCTTTCAGCCTATCCACCACTTTTTTTTGGAGCTGAGTAAGCCCTATCCTAAGTAATTTCTATCCCCCCCCTCCTCATCAACAGTATCTCCGAGACTCCATATTACAATTGTGGAATTTAGTCCATCCATCTACAATTCTGGAATTTAATCCCTACCATGGAAATCATGTCTCAACCTGCAGCAGTATCGTCGCTTACATCGTCACCGTCAATCCATAAGGAAGATGAGAAAGAAGAGGATTATATTCCATACGTCCAAACGTTGTTACGAATTTCAGAAGTCTTTCTCTATCGTATTCCTCCTATGAAATCATCTGGTGGACATCGGTAGGTAATCACAAATGTTATATTTGTTTGGCATCATTCTCACTCAAATGGATGGTGATATGAAAAGGATAATCACGATAAAGAAATGAAGAAAAATGTTGAAAAAGCTGTGTTGTTATATCTTTGAAGGATAGGGATAGGAACCCGGGGTGCAGTTTGTCACAAAACTAGTCTGGATGATGTTTCACAACAATAATTGTCCTTTTTGATTGCATAGTTGATCACATGATGAACGCATATGATAAGAAGCATCCTACAAAATTACTATTGCTATTGCGAAAACCAACTGTGCTTACGTTTCTTCTCCTTTTGGTGCCATTCGTGATATATCGTCAAACCTTTTCAACTACATTGGACCTACCATCAGCAGAGACCTCCCTAAATACCAAAGAGATCTATGATACTGGTGAGTTTTCCTTAAGGTCTTCTGAAGTAGAGTTTATTCATACACATCAATCTCTATCTGGAGATAGTCGATTTTTGACACCAACTACTAAGGAGATTTTACCCTATGGTCATGTCATGCGAGAGCTGGCACATCGAATCTTGTCAAGAGATAACACACAATCGAATGTAATCATCATGTCCTCCTCCATGAATACAACCATCGTAACCAATTTCATAAAAATGGCCAACGACGAAAGACTTGTGGTACATCACATCAACTCGGCTAAGATAGATGATTGGTGGTTTTCGAACTCCAATCGTCCTAAATGGGTACTTTTGACAATCATGGAAACGAATTATCCAGTATTCTCTTCTGACAAGGCTGCAAAAAATT
>CAAAJI010000143.1:22550-39069 GCA_900642245.1 Fragilaria radians | reverse complement strand
GTCCTGTTGGTGCCATTCGTGATATATCATTTTTATCTACTGTTTGGGAAGAATAATTGGCATGACCGAGATAGTCCAACTTTTTCAACGACATTGGACTTGCCATCCGTAGAGACCTCTCTAAATAGGAAAGAGATCTTCCATAAGAATGTTTTTTCAATAAGGCCTTATGAAGTAGAGTTTATTCATACACATCAATCTCTATGTGGTGATAGTCGATTTTTGAAACCCAAGGAGATTTTACCCTATGGTCATGTCATGCGAGAGCTGGCACATCGAATCTTGTCAAGAGATATCACACAATCGAATGTAATCATCATGTCCTCCTCTAAGAATTCAAGCGTCGTATCCAATTTCATAAAAATGGCCAACGATGAAAGACATGTCGTACATCACATTAACTCGACTACGATAGATCATTGGTGGTTTTCGAACTCCAATCGTCCGAAATGGGTACTTTTGACAATCATCGACACAAATTATCCAATATTCTCTTCCGACAAGGCTGCAAACAAATTTCTTACCAATGGACCCACAATGACATACATTGTTTTGGGTATTTCAATCCACGTTCACATTCAAAATATTACTAAACATACATACCAATATTCATACAATGGAAGACAGACGATACAACATCTACTTAATCGTAACTACAAAGTACAACTATTAAGTGCCAGTGACTTTTGGAGTACAGATGAGGCATGGCAAAGTGAAGAACCAGGAGTCTTTCTGCCAAACAGTTTGATAACACACGACAATATCGACAATTTCTTTTTCTGGGGAGCCTACTCTGCCGCTATGAGTAGGACACTTGCTTTGCTGCAGGCCAAATCATCGGGATCAATCATACCTAAAACATTTCAATTTCAGGCTTACCTCTTTGCCACTCAAGGATTGGACCTTGCTATCCCATCTCGAAGAGAATATTTACAAGCATCTAAGTATATCAAACAACTTTGGCCTTTCCCATATCTTGATCCTAAGAAAGAACGACATGACATGGTGGATCGCGCATTTTAAAATCTTGTCCAACCTATAACTTTACGTTGACATTGGAATTTCGACCTTTTCATGACGTACAAAATGATGACGTATGGGACTCCATGGACATCTTCTGTGATGAACGGAATGTCACGGAAGCATTTCATACAAATCGTCGTCATCATGGTCATCGTGTACGGCTCTGGGACGTCCTCCACGAAGGAACATGCCTGCATTAAGGCAGATTGCAGTCAACTCCTAACGACAACAGGTAGCGTCAAAATAGGAACATCGTCATGGAGAAACAATTATCAGGTCGCTTGTGCCACTCGCATCTTTCCAAGTAATCGTGTTTCTAACACCAAAGCTGAAGAAAGACCCAATATTTTGGTCATTTTGATGGATCCGATATCACGTGCACAGTTTGATTTCATAATGCCAAAAACCGTACGTTATTTGGAGGATAGACCCAAATATATTCCCTTTAATCGGTATACGACTGTTGGTAACAATTCTGGTCCAAATCAAGCTGCCTTGTATGCCGGAATGAAACTTACAAATCGTGATGGAATATCTGGAAAGACGACTTGGGTATGGGACAAATTAAATGAAATAGGCTATGTTACCTTCAAAGCTGAGGATGGTTGTATTGCAAATTCCAATATGGTACAAAGTATGATGCCTAAAACTACTCATGGCCATGGTCTTCACGAATTATTCTGCTTTCACTTTGCTCGACCGAATTGCATTGGAAGTCATTTGGCAGCAGACTACTTGATAAATCACACAAAGCAATTTATTGAGACATATGAAAACGTTAAGCAGCCGTGGGCTGCATTCTTATCCTTGATTGATACTCACGAGGATACCATGACATTGGGGAAAGCCGTGGATCTATCTCTGTCAAGTTTTCTCCAATGGATGACATCCTCTGTGTCTCGCATGGATAATACGATGGTTATTTTGCTTTCAGATCATGGCCTACATTATGGTCCCTATTTTCAATTAGAAGCTGGAAAGAAAGAAAGGAGTCAACCTGTGTTGTATGTTCGACTACCTAATAGAATGGAAAGATCCACTTCGAGTCTGTTGACCAATAGCGACAAATGGATTACTGCATTTGAAATTCACAAAACTCTACTTCACGTCGCTGGATTACCAATAGACACGTTGTCCACCGGTCGTTCGCTCTTAGAAATTCTTCCATCCACTCGCCAATCCTGTTACGATGTCGATGAGATCCCTAAAATGTACTGCCAAATCTTTGATTCTGTTTCTAAATCTGATTCAAGCAAGGCAGTAATCGTGCCATCTTTATTATCGTTTTATGCTGACATTCCTCGAGATCATCGTTGGAAGAGGCGCTTATGCATTCCAACTAAATTCAACATACGAAATGTGTTAAAGACTTTTCGAAATCAGAACACTACATGCCATTGCTCTACAAGTCAAAAAGATTGGTATCCATGCAACACTCACCCTTGGACGTCATCTACTTCCTCCTCTCCGAACGAATACTTTTCCATGGTTAAATGTCCTGGCATCCCTACTCACTTGGAAACTCGCGTCTTAAAGGACGATAGTGTCCTACGACGACTGGAAACAGCCACTCAAGCAAGGTCGGGGGACATTGCCCCTAGTATTTTGATTATTGAAGTTGACTCTGTGTCTGTAGCACACGCAGATAGGCATCTTCCTCGAACCAGAAAACTTTTGGAAAAAATTCGTGTCAGCCCAGATAGAAAATGCCGTACTAGTTTTTGCAGCGTCGATTTCCCTACCTTTGCTGTGGTGGGTCCGAACTCAGTTTCGAATCAAGTCGCAAGTTTGAGTGGCTGTGTAACAACTTTACGACACGAATCATGCTTTGATAAGAGAGCTGCTGTTGGGGATATTTGTCTGGACCCATCGACATTTGAGTTTGAATTAGAACTAAGAAGCTTAGGACCTGTGTGGCATACAGTTTATTGCCCTGTACAGCCCAGAAATCCATTTTTATACGATATTGCAAAGGAAAACGGATATGTCACGTTTTTTGGCGAAGAGTTTTGTTTCCCAGGCAGTCCTTGGGTAGTACAAGACAATGTATTTGATTTAAAGGCAGATATCCACCTACATCGAATCTTTTGTCGAATGATTAAGCTCCAGAATCCCACAGATCTCATTGACCAACTATACAAGCGTAAAATCGAAGGAAACTGTATTGATGTCGAATATGGAGAAGCATCTCAAAAAATCGGTCTTGATATCCTCGACCAAATGTGGCAGGCATATCGCGACGTTCCCAAATTCGCTTACTTGAACTCGATGGCGGCGCATATATATTCGAATGACACAGCAAAAATTCCATTGGCTGTAGAAGAGTATGATGTTTCGCTTTCCAAATTTCTTGAGTCGTTTGTCGAAAGTGATATTGCCAAGAATACAATTATTCTGATAAGGTCAGATCACGGTTTACAGGGAGGTGACGCAGCGACTGTTGATTTCAGCACTCAAATAGAACATATCCAACCTTGGACGGAAGTTATCATGCCCAAAAAGTACGCCTTTGACAATCTAGTGGGTAACAGTGATAAGGTTGTCACCCCTTATGATCTCTACACCATGCTAAAAGAACTCATCACAGGCAGGCCTGAATTGGGACGACCAAAATGGCGGTTCAATCTATTGAACGACAAAATACCATCAGGATTGAATTGTACTGATAGAAAAATTCCTCTTGACTTTTGTCCAATTGAAATTCTTCGCTCGCCTGATTTTGGAGTTTGTAATCCATTTGAAGTTAATCAGGCCGTATTTTGTCGTGACCACTCCCTTGGCGCAAAGCTATATAAGGCCCATGTTGAATTCGAAGAGGATCCTCAGATGGTGCATCTTCACCGAAGGAAAGGGCAATATAGTAACAGAAGTGAAGAAACTTTCAATCAATCATACAGCGTCGAAGGAGTACCATGCGATAATGATCAAACAGGTGAACTACAAAGTAAATACAGACAGATACATGGCTATTGGAACAAATTGGACAAGGCTGTGAAAAGCTTTGGAAATAACGTAAAACTATCGGGTGGCTTATTTCTCTACCCAAGACAGTCACATGTATTCATTTCAGTCATTCGTCACCTTCAGGCAAAGTTAAATTTCAACGAAACTATCCGAGTTTGTGAGACTGGCTTTGGCGCAGGACATTCCGCCGCTTTATTTCTCCACGCATCGGAAAGAGTGGAAGTTGTTACTTTTGATAAATTTGATCGTTCCTATCAACTTCCTATTCTTCAGGAGCTGAAAAATGATTTTGGAGAAAATCGAATTCATCATGTCGTTGGCGATACGTGTAAAACGGTGCCTATATACTTTTCCGAATCCCACGAGAAAACATGTGACATTATCCATGGATCATCGCTGTGCCCTTTGGATATGCGAAATTTGATCCGTCATTTGCGACACAACGGTATCGTTTCAGCTACCGCCATGAATAGCTTATATGATGACAGCGTATACTTTGGAAAGCTTGCGCAATGGCGTCAGATGCGTGATGCTGGATGCATATCTGACATTCATTGCTGGAAAGAAGAACCACGGAAAATTTCAAAGACATACGTGTTTGCCGCAAAGGGATCAAATATTGAGCACAAATTCTGTCTGGCGTACAACACTGCAAATTGCTCGATCTCCAATCATTCCTCTACAACTCAGTATGAACATCTCTTGAATTTTTCCATGCTTTGTTCAATATCAAGTAATGTAGCAGTACCTGACTAAGAGATGAAACGACATCAAGACGCGAAGAATCTCTCTTTTACCTGAGAATAAATGACGATAAATGAATTCTATCAAGTTCGTATTCATTTTTGTTTATACTCCAAGACTATCCATAGAATTAAATGCTTAAAGATGTCGCTGCAAGGTTGGCATGATGGATCCAGTCTTGAATCTTGTGATGTCATGACATTTTCAATGTCAGCAACAACTGGATAATATGTCCCTAAGATCTGTTTTCGTTGACAGATAATGTTCCTACAATCATAATAAACCTTGAGATTTTTTGATTTTTGTTAGCAGTGAAATTCACAAATTTTCGATAGTGATAGAAATATTTTTTTACAAATTTTCACTTGTAAATTGGCGTTTGTATTTGGAAATGTTACTAAAGAAATGAATAAGCAAAAAAGCGTGATTCACTATTAGTTAGTTTGAGAATATAATGCATGCTCGTTCATTCGTCCAGGCAATGATTTTCAGTTAATTTGGTTGATTTTTGTTTTTCGGTTGTGACAACCAAGATAATACATCATGGCACAACTAAGGATGATACAGACTTTCAAGGGCGAGTAATCAAATACAACATACTCCAGCACATTTAGAATCATCAAAACGATTACGATAAGAAGAAATCCAATCTGTCGGATCCAGATAGGAGCATCGTCAAGTAAATACTGGCTGACTCGAAGGGGACCATCTACCCATTTTGATATTCCCTCCTTGGTATAGGTTTCCTTGGGACACAAATGAGGGATTCGATAACACAGGAGGCGTTGGGGGAAGGCAGCTGTATGAGCTAGCCATTGTGAATAGGGTATGGCCCACTGGGGTATTCCACTTAATTGTACATAAGAGGATGTCACAAAGCCATTCACCACAATTGTACCCGAGGGTGTAAAGGGTGCGATAGCTCCTCGTTCCCAATGATTTGATGTTACCTTACGTACTGTCACAGAAGAATGACGTACAGGATCGTACAATTGATCTCCTGGTTGGACTTGAAAGGCTGGTACAAATTGATGATGAGGGTGGATCTTGTTGTAATCCTTGTTTGTGTGATCCGTGACGACAAGAACAACCATATGCGTACGAGATAGTACCAATATTTGATCCTTTGGATCTGTAGTCTCGATATGAATATAATCCTGACTCCAAAGGTTGGGTGCTAAATGTGCCATACTGTAAATGGGCTCGTATGTACCATCTCCAACCAGTACATAATCCCCAATCGTTACAGTTTCAAGACGTTGAGGTTCATCCTTGCCTAAAACAAGAACAGTACTATCGGATGGAAAACAGAATAAGGCAGGTGTTTTATCGACGACGACACCTGTAGCACAATCGCAACAGGGTTCCTTCTCCTCCTCCGCCTGCAAGGATCGAGACCTAGGTGTTGTACTAGTCGTCGAAAGTTGAAGTGGAGCTGTTGCAGTTTCAAGAAAACGATTAATCCAACCTAATCTAGGATCCTGTTCTTTATTATGTAGAGCATATAGGACCGAAAAGGCGGTAATGACGATTGTAATGAGGTTGGTGGTGACTAAAATCGTTTTGGCATTCATGCTTCCACAAGGCGTTGTGATTTCGGTATACAAATTTGGCAAGCAGGCCCAACTACCCCTTCAGGTAAATTACGGTTTTTCACGATTTTTGCGCGTATGTTCAAAAAGTAAAAAGTCTACCAGCATTGGTTTGGTATACATTCCACTACGGCATTTATTCAAGGGGAGTAAATAGTAAACAAAACGACAGACACATTTTTTGTTCCACAGCACTATACTTGATAACTCGAACTCGAGTTAATTTTGAAATGGCTGAATGAAGATACACTTTTATACTCCGTGAAAACTAGAAAATTAGTTACCAATTTTTCACCGTAGTTTACCGTCTTTATCTCTCAAATCGTGTTGCATACTAGAAAAAATCATATCTTCGCGTAGGGTCAACGATTGGGGGTGAATGTATTGGCGAGTCATGTTATTTTTCTTCATGTGATGGAGACCAATAAATTGGATTGTCGGATCTGAGAAATGTGGCATCAATATTTCTTTCTATTTTACATCCATTTCAACAATCAAATTAACGCTCAACTTCGTATAGTTGGTGGAACGAGTGTGAAGAATTCGAGATATCCATATTTTTCGAGTCTGTATCAATCCAATGTTCAAGCATCGGAATATCGATGTGGTGGTACACTTGTAGCTCCAGATATTGTAATGTCTGCGGCTCATTGTGCTCTTAACTTGAATTCTATTGGTTTCGCTGTTATCAACAACACAAATCTTGATGGAGATAATCCTTACGGTCATGTAAGAAAGGTTGTTGAGACTGTGATACACCCTCAGTGGAATTCAACCACATTGAGGAATGATATACTTCTCTTACGCCTTGATAAGCCTGTACACGAAATTGAGCCCATAATTTATAATAGATATACTTCGGTGTTTTCCGAGCTTGACTCATTCATGATTTTGGGATTAGGGCTTTTGGAATATGGAGGACAGTTTCCGAAAACTTTACAGGGAGCTGAGGTGAACATAACAACGTTTGAAACATGCAATGATGCTTATTCTGAAAATTTAGAATTGAAATTTCTGTCTGGTTTAACGGAAGCTACCCAGTTTTGTGCGTCGTCAAAAGGTCGTGATGCGTGTCAGGGGGATAGTGGCGGGCCACTAATAATGGTATCCGATTTTGCATCGGATATTCAACTTGGCATCGTCTCATTCGGCTATGAATGCGCCAATCAAGAATTCCCAGGTACGTCAATCAAGTGTTGGAATGACTGTAAATCATTTTACGAAGTATCGAATCTTACCTTGCATGGAACACCAACTAGGTGTGTACACAAAGCTTAGCGGGTTCTCCGAATGGATCGATGAAACATTATGTACTATGAGTCAAACATCTCCATCCTTCTGCTCTCCTCAAAATAGTGTCGCCTCCACTGTTTCTTCTCGGGGTGGAAATATCCGAATTTCAAAGGGAGGTTTAGCTGTAATGACTACTTCTTCCGGCGTCTTGGAAACAATTTCCAAAGGCGGAAAACAGGTTTCGTGGTCGTTACCTGTAGAAGTTGGAGGCTTCGATGACTTGAGCATAGTCGATAAGTTTATTTTTGCAATCGATGTCAAGTTGCAAGTGATTTGTTCGTATAGTATCTTGGAAAATGGGAAGGATATTTCCTTAGCATCATGTTTCAAGGGTAACGATTGGAAGGTTGGTTCATTTGGAGGCATTAGTTGTAACTATGGTATGTGCGTGATTGCTCAAGGTACAGAAGGAATGACTATCGTTGATTACAACGAGACTACAGGAGCAATATTGAGCGCTCCTCGTGTTTTGAATCATTTAATCAAAGAAGCCGAAGCGTTTTATGATGTTGAAATGATCAGTGTCGATTTAGCAGCACTGTCGGCTCAATTCAAAGTAAACTCCAAAGGTGACCAGTCTCGCTACGGAACTATGCTAATTGACCTAAAAACCTTGGACATAGTTGATGACTATTTTCGTGAACGAAAACATTCTCTACCGATGACCTTTGTTCTTGAGCCTAGCAATTTTCCCCTCGTGAATGCGCTTCATCATGACCAGGGCAAAACATTCATGTATACAGCTCATGGTGGAATGAGTGTACAAGACATACAAGATGACAATTCGACATATAGGATACATGATACTGTGCTTGGTGGAAAGTTTAGGGCATTGACTTTATCTGTTGATAGTGGAATTGCAGTCTTCGGTGGATTGGTTGAGGAAGACCTGCGTAACTATGTCATGATTTTTGATTTATCGCTTGATCCACTAAGACCACAAAAAATTGGGTACTTTCAAGTTCCTGATAGAATAATGTCTCTAGCAGTGTATGACTTTCAGCTTTTCCTTTTGGGAATGGAAACTGGAGTTCGAACGATAAATTTATTACAACATTTGCCGAGGTCGTTTAATCCAGTTGGAAGAGGAAAGTACAATCTTGCTGTGCCTACAAGGAATGTGCAAAATGAAACAATCAGCAGCAGCGAGGGTGCAATTTTGATCGAAAGCTCTGAGGGTTGCCATCTGATGATTTTTGGAAATTTCCTTGTTATTACCTTTGCTACATTTTTATGTATATTTCATTGATCTGCAACATGAAATCGAAAAGGGAGCTGGAACAATTTACTTTTTGAACTTTGAGCTTGCCACTTCAAATGTATCTGAATATTTTGAAAATTTCTTTTGGTGTTAGAAGCTGGAGAATTCTCCTGCATTGGGAACTACAATAGAGGTCGAAATGAAGATACCTTACCATCCTTTATGAATAGTTATGTATATTGTGAAAGGTATAGCCGAGAGAATCGAGATTAAAACAAGGTATGATGTTGAGAGCACTTCACAACGTACGAAAATCGAGAATGTACGTAAAAACATGAGTCATAAACCACAGGATGGTCCTTGAAGTTGCATATGTTTTTGATCCCAAAAAGAACTATGGGAAGCACTCTTTTCACCCACCCATTTTGGTAGTAAGAGTTGATTTTCGATAGAATTAGTAGATGTACATGAAGATGTCATTATTTCACCAAAAAGTTGTATTTTTTGCGGTCCTGACGAGGAGAGGAGTGTGAAGATTGAAGTGAAGCAACGAAACACTAGCAATATGGATTATTTTCTGGATAAATAAAACTTATTGTTCAGAATTTGTAGATTATTTTCAGGAAGATACTGTTGCATAAATGTGTCACATAATTTATATAGTGACGAAATGAAAAGCACAATAGAGTGTTTTGTTCTGAGAAACGTAAACCTACGAGGCCACAAGTCAAAAGTATGATGTATTCACGCATTAAGTAAAAGTTAAGTTCGACATAAAACTATGGAATGTTCAGCTTTGTGTCTTGAATCAAAATTGCTGATATCCACGATGAAAATTGTAACTTGGCCATGCTTTATTTTTGCAATAATAAAAAATTAAGCTTCAGCCTCATAACCGTCTGGTGCTTCAATTTCCTTCGTTTTCGTGTTGTCTACTTCTGGAACCTCAATGGTTTCCTGGATTTTGTCACCAGTCGGCTCATCCGTTCCACCACATAAAATAGATGAAGAACCTTTGATAATAATGAAAACACTTGACAAAGCCGAAACCATAATTACCGAACCCATGATATAGAAGGCAGTAACGTAGGAAAGCTGACGAAAGCAGAGTCCAAAAAGTACTGCCCCAATATTCCCACCAGCACCAACAATTCCTGAAATAGAACCAGTGGCAGGAGGATCTACATAAGGGACAATTCCAAATGTAGAACCTTCAGCACCCTGCACAAATATAGAGAACAAAACCATGATAAAGATCGCAACTCCAAGACTTTTGGTGTTAGCAAAGATAAGAACAAAGAGACCTTCGAAGAAAAGCATAATTGCTTGTGCCCAAATACGTCCCTTCATTCCCATCCTTGCGCTCAACTTGTCTGAAACAAATCCACCAAGTCCACGGGCAAATAAATTCATCCATCCAAAAATGGAGGCAATGGCTGCAGCACTCTCGGTAGATTGCTTGAATTCTTCTTTGAAATAAAGTGCAGCGGCGTTGTTCATTGTCAATTCTACACCAAAGCATGCGGCGTATTGTAAAAATAGGATCCAAGAGTTGAAGTTGATTGCTCCTGCACGGAATGATGCAGCCGCAGAAACTTCAGGCATCGTGCCATTTTTCTTCATTTCACTGTAATTTCCTTTTGGCGCATCATCGGAAATGAAGAAAATAATAATACCCGTAAAGAACCCAACAACAGCAGGTGGGACAGTACTCCATCGCCAAGCATTTTCAGCATTACCACCATTGATGGCTTTAATCAAAGGGAAAATTCCTGAACCCACCACAAGTTGAATAACTCCACCTCCAAGATTACCCCAACCAGCAGTGACTGCATTCGCAGTCCCGACCACCTCTTTGGCAAACATCATGGACATCCTGAAGATAAAATGTTAATCAAAAAAGTTTCAGAAATATCCATAACCTCATAGTGTGATTCTTACCAATATTGGGTTGTTACAAAAGTTCCTCCTGCTATACCGATAAACAAACGAATAACATAGAGTTGATCTGCATTCTTGACAAGACCAACGAATGCTGTTGGGATAGCTGCGGTACACAACAGGATGGAGAAAAGGATACGAGCTCCAAATTTATCACAGGCTGGTCCGATGGCAAATCGCAAGAAAATTGTTCCTCCGACACCAATAATATTGGACGTCCAAATCTCTTGCTTGGTAATCTTCAATGTCGTTTGAATTTCGGATAGAAGAGGCGCTACTGCAAACCAGATACAAAAGGCAATGAAGAAGGCGAACCACGCACAGTGAAACGCTCTCATGTGAGGGCGAGCAAAACTGCAAAGCTTAATCTCGCTGGCTTTGTCTCCCTGATTGGGGTCGACCTCGATGTAGTATGTGTCATACTTTTTGATCTCTGGGGCCTGTACACAACGATAAATCAAGAAAAGGATGAGAATGGGCATCATGGGGAGTTATGTTTTCCAAGAGAGGTATCGATTTCACTTACTGCTCCTGAATCAATCGATTTCATGATGATAAATAATGGATACGATTTTTTTTTCTTTGCTAGACGCTCTTGGTTTTCAGGAGTCAAAATTATGATACTGTAGTGTTTGTCAACTCGCTTCTTCGTTAACTGTATCGAGAAGTTTTCCTACTTTCAGTTTCTTATTTCTTTTCAAAATAGAGCCATAGCAGTAGCAAAGTTCCGGAACTAAGGTTTTAATACTGTATCAATGCACACATAAAAAACAAAATTCTTGAACTTAGTTGAATCCCAGGATGATGACAGTAAGTTACTGAAAACGATTTCAGGTACTCTACCACAATTGTACTTTTTTGTCATGTCGTCACTTTCATTTTTTCATCTCCAAAATGCCAGCATTTAGAAAAATGCTGGAATTCGAAGTATTCCTGTAGAACTTGGACGCAGAAAAGGTGATAGGGAAAACGTTCTCGAGCCAACAGGACTGTCGCTACCGGTAGTTGTCGATGAGTAGGGAGAAAATTCCGGAAAAAATGGATCCAAATGCTTAACGTTGAAACTCTTCTTAGATCGATCCAGTTTGTGGGTTTTCGTATTTCTTTAAGTTCAACGAGTACGTAAATCCAAGCTGGATTATCCTAAACAGAACAACTTACAAGCGGCATGTGTTCCGACTCAACAAACGAACTCAATGTCCATTTCACCACTTGACCCTATTTGAAATTCATGTTCCTCCAACCTTGCAACTGTAGCTTCCTAGGATGGCAAACAAACCAAGAGCAGACCTCGATATCGTTTTCTAGCATTATATCCCGCATATTATTTGATGTACCTATTCCATAATCGATAATCATGGTGTACATTAGTTTGACTTATTCGAATAAAGAAAAGCCTAGCATAATGTTAAAATACAGGCAGCATCACCATCATACAATTATTGCTCCAGAAAGGAAATATATCTCAACCTTTTTAGTATTTAGAAGAAGGCTGGATATTAGAAGAAAATAGTTTAGTGGTAAGATTACCCTTTATACATCTTGGTAAAACCGAATTGAGTCATGACGGCAAATTTGCTCTAGTCGTTAATATCCTTCAAGTATCGTAAGAGATTATGTAATTCGAAACTAAACCATTCAACACCGCATGTATCGTAACCTCTAAATTATTAATGTAGGAAATTCTTTATAAAATGAGCCATTTCCAATTCATGGAAAGAGTCTGCGTAGATTTGTTAAATAAGAAATGTGAGCTAGGCAGATTAGCTTCTACTATGTACCATAGAGTTTCTCTCTAGGACTGAATTGAGTACGCTAGTATAAGACTGATTTATAAAAGATGGAGAGCAATGCGTATAAAGGACATGCCTCCTATTCTCTGGCCCTGCTTGCAATGACAACAACTATGATTTCTGCCACTTTCACTGGGATTTGCTACACCTGGTGTATTGTATCTAACTCAAACAATGGAATAAAAGATAATTCTGATTAAAAAGAGTTAAAACGCTTTGAGTAATTATCAGAAGAGGATATTATGTGTCCATGTGTACCTCTATTGGAGCTGTACCTTACTGTTGGTACAGGAGAATAAGGAGACCACAGATATTCCATGTAGTATTTGCACATCCATTCAAAAGGCAATAACAGGGTAGCTGTCAATTTGATTCACATTACTACAGTTGTATGATAATGGAAGTAATTCAACAAAATTCATGAATGAAAGTACTGCATAGGCTTTTCAAGATTTGTGTAGCAATTATTTTTGGCTGTTACCCTCTATCCTTTTTCTACAAGATTTGCGTACAATACCCAACTATAATCTATGCTAATTTCCTATTGCACTCAAATTAAGTTCTGTAATTCCATTCTTAACGTTACATTTGCAAATATCCTGCATTAGTGTTTGATTACTCCGACTCGATTGAAATAGCCAAAGGTCTTAAGATGACCATCATGTTCTTTAGTCGAGTAGTATACAATGACAGGCATATGTAAATTGCAGGAGGAAATGTTCCAATGGAGTATGAGCAATTTATTTATTTATTTCAACAATAATCAGGATGATACAAATTTTCTGTGGTTTAAGGAATGATCTCTTTAGTAACCTTAATTGTAATTGACTCATGTCACTCTCAAATCCATTTCCATTCACTACTTGTGGCATGATTGATTCGTAGAAACTAGTATCGAGTCAATGAAAATTTACAAATGGTTAATTCTGAGTGATTTTTTCAGCATCATGAAATTTTGTCGCATCATCCTTCCCTTTTATGCTAGATTTCCTCTTTTGTTGTTGTGTAGTCTCTAATTTTCGGTAGCATCCCGTTTTCGTTTTTTTTCTTTCTTGGGTCTGTCTGAGGAAGAATTTTCCTTTTGTTCCATTACCTTTTGCTTGCGCCTAGCTTTTTTCTTCTCCTGTTTTCTTGTCATGGTTGGATTATGACAGTCCTCTCTTGACAATGTCATGGGATCATGATTGTTTTGATTGTCGTGGATTGTGGTAGAGGATTCCGTTGTTGCAGTTGATTGTTGATTCGAGGATAATACAACAGTCGCTTGACCTCGTCCATTCCATTCCAACTTTTTCTTAACCTCTTCTTCTTCTTGTGTTGAAAGATTGGATTCTGTCCTAGCCCATTTGCCAATTTGTTTTCGTTGAGCTCTCATGCCAAATCGTTTGCCTCCTGTTGCACGGAATAAATCTTCATCTGTAATTGGATTGGTAGAGACGGATGATGATGTGATCAATTTTTCTTTCTTCTTCTTCTTCTTTGTCTTCTTTGTCAACTTCTTTGTCTTTCCATCTTTCGTGGTAGTGGTTTGTTGTAATTTTGAAAATATCTTTCCCATGGAATCATTCCACCAACCATGATTATCTTTTGTGGATGATGCATGACCTAAACCAGCTTGTTCGTCACGTAGTTGTATTCGTACATGTGTTTGAATCCCCTGACGATTCTTTCCCAATCCTTCCCCTGATGACCAACCCATACGTTCCAGTTGACTTTGAGCAAATCGATTTGGTCCCATAGCTACTGCCTCATTTAATGTGGAACCTAATTTGGATTTCAATTTAGAACCAGATAATTCTTCAACGTATGCCATTTTTTCGATGATCAACAACAAAGGAATGTTGTTGTTTGTGTCTATCTCTTTCCTGTAAAAGAGTTTTTTGGGAAAAACGATACTGGTGGCAACAATGAGGAGAACAACATAACCTTTTAGGAGATAATTCTCATGTCCAGTTCCTACCTTAAAAATGTAACAACTAACTTTTCACTTGAATTTTGCAATGCAAATTGTGTCTATCACAAAAACGTTTCTATCATTCAACCACACATTATGTAACCTCTGCCCCTTTTGTCGTATTTATACAATTATTGGATACTACATTAGGTTTGAAAGAAAATTGCATTATAACAAGGAAAAACATTCAAACCAAAGTGACTAGTTTACATCCTGATAAGGAAATGTTGATGATTCATGTTAGTCCCTGCTTTCTTTGTAGTAAGACCCGAGAATTATTGTCTGGAGATTATTGGGGGGCAAGAGTGGTTCAGATCCATGATAAGCATTTTGCTATATCAAGTTCCGTTGTCTAGACCTGATTTGGCTCATTTGGATAGGTACTTTTCCAAGATTACGAATGTAGTTTTAATTCCAGCCTATAATTAGAAGGAACCAAAGCAAGTTTTTATTATTTTGTTGGGCAGAACAAACAAACAAACACAGAAATGTATACCAATCAAGGCCAATGCATGAGCTAAATGGGTAGTTGAGGCATTCAGTATTAGTGGCAACAACTATGAGAGGCAACAAGCCATGAATTAAAGTATTCTCATCTGTGGAATCCCTATGGATTAGAAATCCAATGCTCAGCCAAAGTCTCTTTGTAAAGAACAGAGTAAGTTTCTTTGATATATCAATGCAAGAGCCTACAGACACAACCTTTGCCACGCCATGACATAGTATCTATAGTAATATCATTCTCAATTTTTCATTGGACTCTATTTTGAAATTGAGTTTGACATTAATAGTTTGTTAAGAGAGACTCAACTTATATATAAGTTACCAAGACGAAAGTAAACATTGAAATAACTTTGACGAAAAATAAATCTGGAATCCTGCAAAAGATATGCATATAATTGATAGAGGTATGCTCATAATATAGAATAAATACTAAGTATGTGCGAAACGACAACATTTATTTTGAAACTTAATTTTGGCATCTATATCCAAGAATTCAAACACTGTTAGAACAGATATGTGTCAAAATGATAGAGATTTGATTTATTGCCATATTTCTTTGCTTACGACAATAATATGTAACTTCCTTCTTATTTCCAAACTGTACCAATAAGTGTTTGATTGTATTTTTCAGCATCCTCTCTTTTTTTTAAACGGGATTTACTACATTACAGACTTTCAACATGATTAGCAATTGATGCACTAGGTTGTCTCCGCATCTTTATTCCAATAGCAAATATGTGAATATTCAGTGACTTACAATCGTTCCTCAAGCATTATGACTGTTCCGCTTCCATACTTTAGCAACATGGCATGCCAATTACATCTCTCAATTTACACTATAACTATCCAAAATATAGTTCCTTCCTAATCGAGATACCAAAAGTCTAGTGTGAATGGGTCCACTACTGTGATCACAAATAACTAAATAACACCTTTTGGTATTTTCATCCAATTGGAAAATTTGGAGGTCATGTATACCTTTAATTATACCACTATCAATCTACGATGTACCAATAGGTCGTAGAAAATAATCATGTCGGACCAAGTCGTGAATATACATCCTGAATATTTCGATTTCGCCGTTCTCAAATACTTCTATTTTATTCTATTTTGTCATGCCATTTCTGAGAGGCGTCACTTAAATATATAATCCTTTACCTTGTCCATGTACGTAATTTGTTTCGAAAAGGACAAGGCCGTCACATCATCAGGAAGTCTTTTAGCATGTCCTCCATCCTCTCTCTACTGTAAGAGATGCAAAAATCCTCTCTTTGTTCCAATCATTTGAGTAGGGAGAAATTTCAGGGAAAGGGCTAGATTCAATGGTAGTTTGCGATACCTACAAACTACCCGAGGCAGCGATACGTATTTCCGCTCGTGGTTTGCCCATTTCGGAACCCTTGCTTTCAATCATCCGAACAATCTCTATACCCTTGGTAACTTTACCGAAAACACAGTGCTTTCCATTCAACCATGGAGTCTCAGCTGTACAGATGAAAAATTGAGATCC
>CAAAJI010000143.1:0-20923 GCA_900642245.1 Fragilaria radians | reverse complement strand
GATTCTATATCCAAGTTATGAAAAGGTCAAGGTGAATAGGGCTTTTTCAACAGATATCAATTTTTTAGCCTTGATTTCCATTTAGCGTAGTAGCAACAACACGAACATTGTCTCGTTCAAAAGGATACAATAACAATAACAAACATAAAGCGTACTCTCATTATATGCAAGTGACATACAATTGGGAGTTGATTTTGAAAATAAATGGTGGAAAGCCCATCAGTACCTTAAATTACAAGTAAGCATTTTTAGTAAATACGATTTCTTGCTTATTGTCGAAACATTAATGTAAAACTGAAAGTTATTTTTGACGGTTCATCATAATTAGGAGAACCTTTTTAGAGCATCCATGAATGCGTTGTGAAAAATGAGGAAGAAAAAAATTTAGCAGATGGCTCTCCACGCGTTGTAATTGAAAAAAAGGGAAGGAGTAGTGAGACACAAAATCCGTTTTAGGAGACAATAGGAAGAAAAAAGGAAACTCTATGACTGATATTTTAATGAGAAGATGTATGAACAAGCTAACACTTACCACAACTATATAGTTTCACCTTATGAAAGTTATAGTTTTCAATAATTGGCAATGCTGAAATGTTTAATTTATTCTGGCAAACAGCTGAAAAATCACCACCTAGATTAAAATTTCCTAGGATAATCCTTCTTTTGCTACCAGGGGCTATATTATGTCAATGTAAGTATCAAATTTATGCAAGGCAAGCGGCGGTAAGTAGTTGAATCAGTAATTAATGTAAAATCTCAAGCAAAAGCAACAAGCAAGTACCGCATTAACAATTAACGAGACAAACATGAAAGGTACAAATTGTTTTGATTAAAGCCATTACATACAGCCAAGTGGTATAGGCAGAATAAAATGCTCTTAGTAAAGAGCGATTCATCACAACCAACCCCTAAAAATCAAGTACTCAGGACACACCAAAGGGCGTAAATCATTAAGCTTGACTAAGCATGACATAGTCGGACTATCCCAAAGGCAGTTTATCACAGCTAGAACTGCACACATCAACATTTTGACTGTGATTTTTGACAGTCAGCGTGCTGGCTGCCATCCAAACAGCTGAAACAACAAACCAGATGTCAAGAAAGGAGGGGAAGAAAACAAAGAGGAGCATCAGTATACAATGGAAGGGCACTTATAAACAAAGAAAATGGATTTTTAGGTTCTATCCCCATGTTTGAAAGGAAGGATATATCAAAGAAGCACTGGCATTTTGTTGTTGGGAAAGGATCCGAAATGAACGAAATTAAAAGTACAGATACAAGAAAAGACTATTGTTATTTGTGCTGTACAGATATTGGAGATATCAAAGGCACTGGGAATTTTGTGCATCGTCATATGGAAAAATATCGCAATCGGAAGTTGGATGTGCTCAATAAAGGTAACAGGGATAAAGAGGTAACTAAATGTAAATAATCTATGTGGTTATCATTCGAACATGACAAACGAGCAAGATATGAAGATGACTTCAAAAGAAGATCAACTATATGGACAAGCCTTATTTGGATTTGAGAAAGATTTGATCATTCAAAATTGTGGAAGATGCTGGATTTGTAGATTTATGGTGTGAATTGTGTCTGTTGAGGCAACAATCCAAAGTGTCCTCCAGAACCAAAACCAGAAATTCAAATTATGCACATGCGTGCCTATGCAATGAAGCATTTGAGTAATGAAATGCGCTACTACAATCTAACAACCAATACGCAGTTGTCTCGGGCAATGCAAAATTTATGCTTAGATATTTCAATATCCAACAAAGAACTTGGAATCGAGAAATCTGTGTTGGAGGTGAGACCTCTTATTGTGTCACACGCAGCTGAGTTCATTGCATCAAGTTTTACAGCCTCAAAGAATCAATTGCATTGAAACAAGAAAAATTAGTATTGCTCTATCATCATGCTTCAACAAGCGTCAAAGCCTGTAGTGATTTGATGCTGAAGCATTTTGGATGCATTGGACATGCATTACACCTTGTGGTAGACCCTTTTTTGATCCAAGTGAAATCTAGAGTCACAAATGAGACCTCTGTTGTTGATGATGAAGCCAACAAAATATCAGGATGAAGATGAAGACCCAACTCTTGATGACATTGTTGCAGGCACATACAAGATTGTAACGAAATTTCAGGAAATTGCTAAATTCATAAAGAATCCGCTAAGGGCCAATGAAAAAGTCATACCGCATACCATTTGTCAAAGCAAGTGCAATTAACAATCAGGATACAGTCACACAGGTATTAGATGTGCGAACTAGATGGAATTTGGACTTGGATATGCTTCTCAGTACGCTTAAGATAAAGCATGGCGCCCGTAACATTTCTTCTTTATGTGGCCACAGCAGATAGAAAATATGCCCAATTGGAAGCAATTTGAGACAATGAGTAAGGAAACATAGAGTTTTATTGAGGGATTGTGCAACCTTCTCACTCCATTCAAAAATGTTCAATATCTTTTCAGTGGTGATAGCTACCCAACATTCCTGCAAGTGCTGCCAACTCATTGGAAACAACAAAATTTGCTGATTGATGACAATATGATTAATTCATATCGTCGCGCAGCACATGCAAACCATTGAAACTTACATGAATGAGCATATTGCACGAGTAGTTTGCGTGTTGGTCACCTTTTTGGATCCCAAAGGTAGAATTTGTCAAAGTGAGGGTTATGACAAAGATGAAGTTTGAGGGCAAACTTAAAAATTTGACAAGGTTCGCTGCTGCAAGGGCAGTAGAGAGCTCAAAAGAGAGTGATCAAGAAAAAATCTTTACTTTGGAATATTTTGACTCTCATGACAAGGAGTACACAGTCGCATCAATCTGTATCGCAGCGGGAAGGTGAAAACTAAATAGACCGTCAGCTGAAGGTGAAAGCAAAGTCCACTGATACTCTTTTTTGGTAGAATGTGAAAACCTTACATACTTGCTTCCCGTAATTAGTTGAGTGTACCTAGACGGTCAAAGCGCAATAGGCTGTGGATATGCAAAGAGTCTATATAGTATTTTGTCATCTCATTGATTGTAAGGGGGCATAGCTCAGCTGGTAGAGCATTGGATTCCAGTCCCAAAGGTCATCGGTTCAAATCCGGTTGCTCTCACAGAAGTTTTACAAATTTGTTTACGCAAACTCTTTTTACCACCTTTTGTTCGTTTTTTCTTGACACCGAAAATAACAAAGAAATTCATGACAACAACAAATGATTTCTCGAATTTTTTTCATTCTGCATGTCATAGTCATTCCCCACTTTAGAACTTACACAATAGTATGGGCATTCTCAAATATACCTTTCGAATCATTGCGAAGCAAAAAAGTAGTTTTTCTATCAAACCCCTTTCATCGAACTCTCTTGGAGATTCATCGCGACGTGAGATTAGATGTGGATAATTTTGAGGATAATCGTAACAACCATGCTAAAGATACTCAGAACATGACACTGCAACAATCCAAGACAACTGATATTCAAGATTTAGAACGATATCGAAATCGCTCAGAGTTGTTGCAACATACACTTCAAGGTAAGGTACAAGAAATCCAGAAATTACAAGCAAAAGCACTTGTCCTACAAGATGTGATTAAACGCCTAAAACTGAAATCTCAGAAGGACATTGATGATTTGAATTTGGCCAAACAAGATGAATTAAATCTTTGGAAAGATAAGTTAGTACAAGTAAAGCGGCAGAGTGATGTAATCATTCAACAAAAGACACAGACAATTCAACAACTTCAGTCCGATGTTCATCGTAAGGGAGAAGAAATTGCCTCTACACTCTCTCAAAAGGATATAGTAATTAAGGAAATGGAGCAAAAGATTTTTGATAATAATCACGAAATACAACGATTGAATCAGGAATTGAAAAATACAAAGAAAGATTGGAAAGGTCTACAAATGTCACTCATAAAAAAAGAAGAGGAATTACAAAGTCTTTATGACCGTAATCAACTTTTACTTCAGGAGAATAAGAAAAAAGAAGACGACGCAATTCAAACTGGCAAGAGTATGGAAGAACTTGAGCAACAATACCAAGAGGCGTCGCGACTGGCTCAACAAGCCGAAATTATGCGACAAGAAACGATTCTCATTGCTTCTGCTGCTGTGGAAGCTGCAGAGAAACGTGAACAAGAATTAAGGTATGAACTTCAACAAGCAGGAGAGTATGAACTTCAACAAGGAGAAAAGGAAGAACAACATCATTCACAACAAGAAGAACAACAACAACAAGATCAACACCAGTACATGGCGGAAATTCAAAGATTACAAAATACTATACAGACTTTGGAAAAAAATCTATTGGAAGAACAAGTCTCTCACACTGTGAAAAATACCAAGCAGGTAGCATATCAACAACAACGACTACGTCAACAAGAACAAGACTTTCAAGAACAAATGGAATTTCAAAAAAAGAAGTATGAACTTGAAATGAATCGCCTTCCAATGCAATTGCGTACGACAACAATCCAGGACCAAACTATCAAGACATGGAATTTCAGTGCTACCAAACACCGTCTGTTGCAGCTTTGGAGGAAAGTTCGGTATTTCGATATATCTCAGTGGAGGTAGGTGTAATTTTCAGCAAACTATACGCGGTGAGAGACAAAAGAGTCAAAAAGGATAGCTGTGCTAATGAGGAAACATGGTTAGATGGAAAGAAATGTTTGTGCTAGAATGCATCTCGGATATGTAGCAATAATCAGGTGCATCCAAAGTATGATGACGTTTAAAAAGGAGAGACACAATATTTAATGTTATAGGCATGTTCTCTGGTAATGTTCCAAAATGTTGTTTCTGTGATGCGTTTCAATGAAACCATTCTAGAATTTTGCGATTTCATGAAAAGGATAATCTCTCTCACACTAAATAAATGCTGCCTTGCGTTATTACTCTACAATTCACAGTTGCAAATATTTCATTTTCTCAATGGTTTTTATTCGCAATTCATTAATCTAAGCTAATCCAATAGGTTACTTTGCTACAGCAGACTTTGGAATTCTGCAACACTAAAATTAATACCTACATGCATGTGAATATATTATTGAAAATGTAACCTCTTCCTACTCTAATAGGAATATTACTTTAATTCCATCCTGCATGGAGGAAGAGGGGTAATAGGATTCATTCCTTTGGTTGATTCTCAACATCCTCCGTTCCCTCGGCTGCAGCTGCTTCGTCTTGAAGACGTTGTCGTGCTTCAAGGAATGCAGCAATTTTGGCACGTTTACGTTCTCCCAAGACATGACGTATCGCTCCCATACTTTTCTTAACCTTTTGCAATCGATCGGGTTGTGGCATACGTAAATTGTTTAATCTAGAAAGATGAATTTCTGTCAAGAGCATATTCCGTTCCTTATACAAAACATGCCTAAACAGTAAGAGGAACATGCATTAGGTATATTTCAGAAGAAGAGAGGGAAGAATCATGATTAGTCAATAGCGATTGAATATATCTAAATGCATCGTCATAAACAATTCACTCTTTGTTCTATCCAAGTGTTATACGAATGTATATCCATGTCAAACTTACCATAACTTTTGACAATCATCATAAGATTTCCTTCTTAATTCTGTCGCACTCCAGGATCGTCCAACACGTTCACGCATTCGTATGTCACGAGGAATAGCATCTCGAAAGGCATCTAGACCAATACGACTTGGAGTCGTAGTCGTCGTAGTCGTAGTGGAAAACCAAGAACGAATCACCTTTGATACGAATGATGATGACGTTGTGACAGTTGGTGGCGATAAGGATGTCTTTAATGCTGTCGTTAAGGATGTTCCTCCTCCATAGATAGTGCAAGCAGATGATGACCAACGATTGGCGAAATAGGATATAGATGGTGATGATCCTATCTTACGAGTTGATCCCATTGGGATGTATTTCATGATGGAAATAGGATTCTTCATCGACCACCACATTTCATTTTTGGATGCGATTTATCTTACCGACACCTGTACTGTACTAAACTTATTGTCATAAACAACGCACCTCCAATAAGGTAACGTCTTCCATTCTGACTTGTTAAATTAAAGGAGTTCAACCTGTTAGTACACCTTGACAAAACCAATCACCACGAAGCTTGACCAAAAGAAAGTGTAGAAACAACTTTAGATTTGCATCGACGCATTGTACATGTCAAGAACACAAAGCTTGAATCAGAATTTCAAAAAATAGAATGAGAACACTATGCAATTATTGCAGAAAAGGTGGAAATTACAATCATAACGTATGAAGTAGATCTTTGAAGAGTCACTGAAAGATGGATCAATTGTACAAACAGGAATTCATCAAGACTTGGAAGGTGTGACAATTGGACAGCTATATACAGACAGTAAGAAGCATTTGAACTGGTGGAAACGATTACATGAAGAAATTTTAAAATGGGATTACATGGAAACCTGATGTAGCTGATGAGCAAAGTTGTTCAATACTTGATAAAGATACATATTAAACTCATTGTAAATGAATACATTGCAAAAGAGCCACCTGTCTATACGGTTTTTTTCATTCACAAATGTTGAAAGGATGTAAAACAAAGGGAACAAAATTGAAAATGAGAAGCAAATACATAAATGCCCTCCTGAAGAAATGATCTCCCCTGCATTTCCTTCAGCATACTGCATAGAATAATGAGCCGGCAATATCCGATTAAAAAAGCTCTTGAAGATTGATTTTTATATATACGAAATGAGAATTTGATATTCTAAATATTAATATCTACAAAAATGGCACCTATCTCAACCTATTTCATTTTCGTAATGATCCTTTGCATAATAGCATCAGCTATTGAGGGGACAGCACAATCCTCGACAATGTAGCGAAACTTACAAAGAATTGTCTCTTGCAGCCTTGTCAAATAAAATAGCTCGTTAAAGGTGAAACTTAAGATAAACGCATAGTATTCTGCTTCATTATGCACCGTTTCAGAGGTATTTAACATGAAGGAGTCGTGAAAAACGTAAAGCCTTGATTCTAATGATAACAGGGACTCCGACCAGCATCCAAGAACATCCTACATCTCACATGATGATTTTGATACATCTCTTGCTCATAATTTCTCTTAAGTATTCCGCCGTATCATTGATTAAATCAACGATGAGTCAACAGGTGACAAGAAGTATACATAGAAGATAAAACCAATACGACACAATCAGAAATTTCATGAACCCACTCCCCTTAGAGCAACTTGCGTCTGCCACAGAGATTCAGGTACTTAAACTGCCACCTATATCTCATTTCAAAGTGGTTCCATGAAAATTTATTCATATTCTAACTGAAATGTAGTAGGATAGCATAGCCTATAAAATTGCAAATTCAATGTTAAGGAGGCACTTATAGTCTCTAAAACAGCAGCCCAGACACAGGAAAATGTTTCTATTTTAATGCAACGTATCAGCTCCAAATGAATTAACGCGTGTCCAAGGTTGCAATCCCAAAATGTCATTATCAGCAGTTTAACTCTCATAATGAATGAAGAACTTTATTCCAAATTTTGAAAATGCGCAGTAGCCTGAGTGACGTCTTTCATAGAAGCACAAATACAACGTGCATGGCTTAATCAAGTTAATTCCGCGTCAGTTTTTATTGTAATCTGTCATTGAAGTCAGTGCTTGAAAACAGTCATGCATGGCATGTCACCTAGTATCCTATTTTTTTTAATACTTGAACAAGACACATGGACATACTAACTCTTTGGTAAAGGAAAAGAAAACACCAAGGTGACTTCCTTCGCAACAGCTAGTTGAATGCCACCATAAAGATTTGATAACTGCATCGGCAATTAATTTGTCCTTAGAAGAAGTCACTAGTATTTTACTTTAGGAAGAGATAGTAACTAGCTATTTCAATCACAATAGAAAAAAGAGATTTATACCTATCTCTTAACTGAATAAGACATTTCTTTGGAATCAACTTTCGATTCACGAAGCACTGTAATCACTTCAAATTCACTCTTTGTTGTTTGTCACCAAGAATGTATGTTATTCTCTTGCCACTTACTTCTAGCACTTGTACTTCAATACAACCCTTAGTTTTATTCAGAAGCATTTTTGTCCCTGGAGATAAAATATGGTTTAATGTAGTTTCTGATGTTGACAATTGCATCACAGACGTCATGAAGCCCCCTCAGTTTTTTATAAAACAATGTGATCCATTCTTTTTTGATGGAATTCCGTACTTTTTTTTAGTGGGATCGAGTTGGTACAATTCGAGTATTTTCGGGGTTCCTATAGCGTGACGCGTATCTTTGACTCGCTATTTTTTTCGTGGGTTCACGATTTGTCTCTGTCGTAGTCTCATTTTCGTCCCCATGATATAAGGTACTTACTTGTACGGCTCCGTCGAAACAGTGAAATTTCATATTTGTTTCTCATAATAGGTTTTGTATATAAATTCAAGATTTAACGCTATAGGACAATATAGTTCTGTCGCGTAGAGCAACTAGATTAACAGAATTTCCTCATTTGAAATGTCTGCGACAGGGTAGCGACTTACAGATCGATGACTTGCAAAAAGGGCGCGAACGAATCACTATATGTATTCCTAAATATACATCTTGACAGCATGAAGTCGAATTAGGGGGATGACAGAAAATGTAAATGTCCTCAAACGCCTTAGGGGAATTCTGTTAGTGTGCGAGGCTGCGACAATTCCAACATTGCAAAAAGCTTTTATATCCTAACCATTATTTACAGTAACAACATTTGTATCTATTAACTAGTAATTCATTAGCAACGATGAACAATCGGAGAGAAATCAATGCAACCTCTCTTGAAATGACAAACGAAGAAACGACTATTACATTCCCCCAACGTGTACGTTGATGGTAGAAAAGAGATCTTTGTTTTGTTCGTTTCTGCTATTCCTCCGCTTTCAATGTGTTACCTAAATACATGTTTGACTTTTTCTTCGTGTACTCATTTTTGACATGTCTTGATGAATTTCCACTAAATGATATTTATATTCTCTTTTTTTATTCCTTTTCTAGATGATGGAAATCCTCTCCTGTGAAGAGCATGGTGACGTCCTTTCTTGGATACCCAGCGGTTCAGCCTTCGTCATCTACAAGAAAAAGAAATTTTTGGCAGAGGTACTCCCCAAATATTTCAAGCAAACCAAGTTTACCTCCTTCACTCGAAAGCTGAATCGATGGGGATTCATTCGAATAGCTCGGGGTCCTGAAATCGGTTCATACTTTCACAAGTTATTCCATCGCGATTATCCATATCGCTGCCTCCACATGAAATGTCAGCATATGCTTCAAGCCAAGCAATCCGAAGTAACAGCACAATTGAATCCTGATACTCACAAATCTCCATCGTTTCCCACGCCATCTCCAGAAAACATGGCACTCAAACCCCTAAACTTGGGTAATACTATCAACCCACCTCTCCTACCATTTGGGATGCGTTTACCTACCACACTGATACAAGGAATATCCAATCCTGTTGTGGATATGCAAAGGAAACTTCAAATGGAACATATTCTAAGACAACGGATTCAGCTACAAAGAATTGAAAATGAATCCATCCAGCGAGCCATGATATCACCGTACGATACAACCATTACACAACCACATATAAGGGAAAGAAGTCTCTATGATGCCATTGTCAGTCAAAATCGAAGCGAATTCATCCTAATGCAACAGATGATGGCACAAAGTGAAGCATCTAGTATGTCTGCCAAACCAATATTGGATGCAATCGATAATGCCATCCTCAAAATCAATCCTTCTGTTTTACCTTCCAAACTAATGTTACAAGGGGGAAGCAATATTAATGCGTAGTAATAACCCAATGAAGCAACATTCTACACTTCTCATAAAGTAAAACTTGAAACTTGTTCCGTCGATGATGAACTCGTATATTTCAAAAGAATCGATCCATTGAAAGAACAATGAGTAAGTCTTTACATTTCCTAATGTTAGGAATATTAATAGGGGGAAAAAGTATAAATAGAACAAATAGTCCAAAAATATTCTAATTCTAGGCAATAAGCCAATCTACATGACTACAAGAAGATTCATCTTGGGGTGGAAGAAGTCGGCGTGGGAAGTGCTCACCTACCAAGAAGATATTTAGCATAGCATTGCGGGTGATCCAGCAACCATTGCATGGTGAATTTAAGGAGCGCAACCTGTTTCTGCATAAGAATTCAATCACCACAAAGTTTGTTCAAAAGATCCAAATGTGCAGAAAAAATGTTAGATTTAAAAGGATAGATTGTACATGACAAGATCACAGCTCTAGTCTCAGGATGATAGAATACAATGAGCGTACAATGCAATTTTTGCAAGAAAGATAGACGTTGCAATCATAATTCAGGAAGTGGAGAAGAGTAACTGAAAGGTGAATCAATAGCACAAACAAGTGCTTCAGGGAGTCAATAAAGACTCAAACAATGTGACAATGCCATCAAATATCAGGACAACTACATACAGACATATAGAAGCATTTGCAGTGGTGAAAAGTTGAAATTCAGAAATATTTAAATGGGATAACATGAAAACATGATGAATGTTGGCAAATAAACAAAGTGTGTCATTACACGGTTTGTAGTTTTTCAATAACCATAAAGATAGCATTACCTCACTGACTAAGGATATATTGCAAATGAGCTACCTGTCCTTAAGGGTTTTTACTTCACAGATGATGAAAGGATGTAAGCAAATGGAACACAATTAAAGAAGAGAAACAAGCACATAAATGTCCTGAAGATGACATGCAAATATAGATGATGAAGATATCATCTATATTCGCACATCTAAACAACAACAACTGAAAAGAATAATGGCTGCTTTAAGCTGCTCTAAGAGTTTATACAAATTGTACACTATGATCTAAAAGTTACTTTTATCTTAGATCACTTGTGAATCAATTGCAATGTGTTTCCTTGACCACGTAGTCTCTTTAGCTTACGTGTTAGATTCATCACTTCTAGACTTTGTGATCTTAGATTCACATCTTAGATCCATCAACCGTGAATCTTGATAGATTCCTGTTTGTTACTTAGGAATCTGTAGTAGTCATCCTTACCGTATTTATATGACGGTTCTGAAAAGATATTGAAATGATCTTATTCATTTATAAGCAATATTAAGCATCACTAAATTCATATAAGACTATGTCTTAATTGAATTTGTGGAAGGTATAGAAAGAATGGTTACTTATGTGACCTATTCTAGTTTTAGATACGTAAATACAAGAATATTACTTCTACTATTATTTTCTATGTACTAACGATAACTTTGGGCGTCTCTAGTATCGGTACACACACACATCTCTTAGCCTTAGTAATTTATCATAGTATTATTAGACTGTATTGCTTACAACCTATAGCGTTAGGTATTATCTTATGGACTTAACTCAAGGTATGTCAATGGCTGTTGTTTTTTTGTCTACAAATTTTAGATGATGCTAATCAGAGATCTCTAAAATTAAGGTGATTGTAAATCACATGTGTTTCATGAGGTGTAACATGACTTGAATATTTCATTCTAAATTTAATTAGTCAAAAGATATTTGACCCACCAGAATAATCTGTATATAATAATTTATCCTAAACAATAGGATGATCTAAAGGAATGTTATAATAACGAAAAATTAGTGAAACAAGACTAAAATCTTGTATGATAAATAAACAAGAGTAGTCTTTCATAATTTTCTAAAATTAGAACATAATTTTTCTACTTTCAATCTCCACAGAGCACACAAATTCATTTCTTAGTCTAATCTGTTAATGTCAGACTGGATATTGTTCATTTCACATAAAGTTAATAATTAATGATAAGGTTTTCTCGACAGAAAGAATGGCAACTCCATCAAGGCTTCATCTAGGTCGTTTCAGAACATCAGAGATGAACTTTAGAAAGTAAGGAGCTTGATAAAAAAGAGACACGTGGCAATCTATATAAACAAATTAGGAATCATCAGTGAGACTTGAATATTTCAGTGCCTATGCAGGCACAGCGATTGGCAAATCATCCTGTCATTCAAGCCAGTGCTTCGAAGCAGCCATGTATAGTATACCATCACATATCCTTCTCAAATCCCCCCTTGAACAATACACGTTGATAAATTATCTCCTTGATTGCAATCGTAAATTGAAGATCACATTTTTGATCAATTGATCAAAGGTTCTCCTCGTTAGAATAAGGTTTCAAAGCCAGATTTCTACCAATGGGTTGGTGATAATAGCTCTCTTATGATGAATAAGAGAAAGGCATGCACAAAATAATAGAGCCTTACAAATTCTTTCGAGCTTGTCTTTCATGGGACAGTGAGCATGCAAAGGTGATACAACACCAGACAAAGTTCAGACAGGCAAGGAAAAGAAAAACATTCAGGTGGCTTTATGAGGAACAACTAGATGCATAACATCACAACCGTATGAGTTTATTGTTAGATAAATGGATAGTAATTGACTAGATTTGTGCCTATCTGCTTCCTACAAAAAATGCAGCATTTCTTTAGAATTGACCTTCAATTCAGATTATTCACTCTTTGTTGTTTGTCAGCAACAATACATGATATTCTCTTTGAAACTTTCTTCTAGCACTTGTGCTTTACAATCCCTTAGTTTTATTCCGAGGCATGTTTGTCCCTGAAGAAATAATTATGTGTATGTTGTTTCTGATGTTGCTAATTGCATCAAATAAATCATCAAATTCCCTCAAGCTTTTGTTACTTTTCAATCTTCACGATTGCCATACGATAAAAGGGGGGAATTTATCAAGTCTTCATAACAAGTGAGGTGATGAGATTCTTATATCCAAACCTGAGTACAATATGATCAATTTTTTTCATGGATTTCCGCACTTATTTTTTCAAATTTCCTGGTGAGAGTAAAACTCGAGTATTTTAGGAATTCCTTTAGCATGTAGCGTATCTCTGATATGAAATTTTCTTCCAATGGCGTCAGATTTGTCTCTGTCGTAGTCTCATTTTCGTCCCCAGAGTAAGAAAATACTTGCACTGCTGCAACAAAGCAGTGAAATTACTTAATTGTCATCTTCCAATATAAGTTTGAGAATTAACGCTATAGGACAATATCCTAAATAATAGGATGATCTAAAGGAATACTATAACAACGAGAAACAAAAAAACATTTCTTAGTCTAATCTATTAATGTCAGACTGGATATTGTTCATTTCACATAAAGTTAATAATTAATGTATTTCTTTTCAGTCTATAATTTAAGGCATGACTAGGGTATGAAACAACCAACATAGGGGACGATATATTGTTGATAGAAGAACTCTCATCATTAGTAGAGTCCCATCAAGGTGTCGTTGACACTGAAAAAGGAATAGTTAGATCAACTTAGACATAGAATCTCGCAAATTCCAGCAAAAAGATACAGAGTACATCTGGGTAAGAAGGTATCTCGACAGAAAGAATGGCAACTCCATCAAGGCTTTATCTATGGTGTTTCAGAACATCAGCGATGCACTTGTGAAAGTCAGGAGCTTGATAAAAAAGGGGCAGGTGGCAAGCTATATAAACAAATTAGGAATCATCGGTGAGT
This sequence comes from Fragilaria radians, assembly GCA_900642245.1. Taxonomy (NCBI): domain Eukaryota; phylum Bacillariophyta; class Fragilariophyceae; order Fragilariales; family Fragilariaceae; genus Fragilaria; species Fragilaria radians. The sequence goes on along the minus strand of CAAAJI010000143.1, from coordinate 7,394 downwards.
TTTGATTATTTCAGTGCCTATGCAGGCACCCCATGTGGCTGCAATTGGCAAATCATCCTGTCATTCAAGCCAGTGCTTCGAAGCAGCCATGTATGGAAGCACGTTGATAAGTGAACTCCTAGCCTATAATCTTAAATTGAAGATCAAATTTTTGATCAATTGATCGAAGGTTCCTCTTTAGAATTTGTTTTCAAACCAGGAAACTAGCAAAGGGCTGGAGGTGATAAACTTCTAGGGATGAAAAAGAGTAAAACATACATAACTCAAAAAAGTCTTAAGAATTCTTTCGAGCATGTCTTTCATGGGACAGTGAGCATGCAAACGTGATACAACACCAGACAAAGTTCAGACAGGCAAGGAAAAGAAGAACACACATGTGTCTTAATTAGGAACAACTAGATGCATAACATCACAACCGTATGAGTTAGACAAATGGATAGTAATTGACTAGATTTGTGCCTATCTGCTTCCTACAATATACAGTATTTCTTTAGAATTGACCTTGAATTCAGAACATTCACTCTTTGTTGTTTGTCAGCAACAATGTATGCTATTCCGTTTGAAACTTTCTTCTAGCACTTGTGCTTTACAATAACCCTTAGTTTTATTCAGAGAATTAATTATGTGTATGTTGTTTCTTATGTTGCTAATTGCATCGAATAAATCATCAAGTTTTTGTTACGTGTCTATCTTCACTAGTGCCGTACGATAAAAGGAGAGAAATTATCAAGTCTTCATAACAAGTGAGTTGATGAAATTCTTTTTTCCAAACCTGAATACCACATGATCCATTTTTTTCATGGATTTCCGCACTTATCTTTTCAAATTTCCTGGTGAGAGTAAAATTCGAGTATTTTAGGAGTTCCTATAGCATGTAGCGTATCTCATATTTTGTTCCAATGGCGTCAGATTTGTCTCTGTCGTAGTCTCTTTTTCGTCCCCAAGAAATAAGGTACTTGTACTGCTCCGTCGAAACAGTGAAATTTCATACTTGTTTTTCTTAATAGGCTTTCTATTTAAGTTCGAGATTTAAGGCTATAGGACAATATAATTCGGTCGCGTAGATCAAATAGTTCTCTGGATTTTCCTTATACAAAATGTCTCAACTGTTATTTATGTAAAGTGCAAAAAGGGCGCGAACGAATCACCATAAGTATTCCTCCTTATACATCTTGACAGCATTTTGTCGAAAATGTCCAACAACGTATAGGGGAATTCTGAACAATGGGCGATGCTTCCATTTTTGCAAAAAGCTTTTAGTTCCTAACCATTATTTAAATGAACAATACTAGTATATTTCTATATAATTTATTGAGTAGTCACGATGAACAATCGGAAAGCAATCTCTGCATCATCTTTAGGGATGACAAATGAAGAAGCGACTATTACATTCCCCCAACGTGTAGGTTGATGATAGACAAGAGAACTTTGTTTTGTTTGTTTCTGTTATTCCTCCGCTTCATGTGCTACCTAGTTTGACTTTTTCTTCCACGAACTCTTTATTGACTTGTCTTGATGAATTTCCACCACATGATATTTATATTCACCTTTTTTATTCCTTTTCTAGATGATGGAAATCCTCTCCTGTGAAGCCTATGGTGACGTCCTTTCTTGGATACCCAGCGGTTCAGCCTTCGTCATCTATAAGAAAAAGAAATTTTTGGCAGAGGTACTACCCAAATATTTCAAGCAAACCAAGTTTACCTCCTTCACTCGAAAGCTGAATCGATGGGGATTCATTCGAATAGCTCGGGGTCCTGAAATCGGTTCATACTTTCACAAGTTATTCCATCGCGATTATCCATATCTCTGCCTCCATATGAAGTGTCAAAATATGCTTCAATCCAAGCAATCCGAAGAAACAACACAATTGAATCCGGATACCCACAAATCTCCATCGTTTCCAACGCCATCTCCAGAAAGCATGACACTCAAACCCCTAAACTTGGGTAATACTATCAACCCACCTCTCCTACCCTTCGGAATGCGTTTACCCACCACACTGATGCAAGGAATATCCAATCCAGTTGTGGATATGCAAAGGAAACTTCAAATGGAACATATTCTCAAACAGCGGATTCAGCTACAAAGAATTGAAAATGAATCCATCCAGCGAGCCATGATATCACAGTACGATACAACCTTTACACAACCACGCGTAAGGGAAAGAAGTCTTTATGATGCCATTGTGAATCAAAATCGAAGCGAATTCATCCTAATGCAGCAGATGATAGCACAAAGTGAAGCATCTAGCATGTCTGCCAAACCGATATTGGATGCAATCGATAATGCTATTCTGAAAATGAGTCCTTCTGTTGGGGATCCTACGCTCATCTTTCCAGGATTATCCTCTCAACAGATTTTGAATCCAAACTAATGTTGCAAGGGGGAAGCAACATTAATGAGTAGTAATGACCCAATTAAGCACCATTCTACACTTCTCATAAAGAAAACTAGAAACTTTTTCTGTCGACGATGAACTCGTATCTTTTCATTGAAAGACTTACCCGATGGTTAAGGATTTTAACTGTAGATTTTCCAAGGTGGCTTTTAAACATGATGATAGGATTAATTAGCTGAATTATTCGTATTATCAAAAGAAATATCAGAGAAGCTGTTCTACATTAAGAATACTTGAAGATAACTCTTTAAAATTATAATAAAACACAGCAAATTAAACTAGAGAAACATTAATTCAAGAAGATGTTACTTTGTACCTACATTCGGAGACGTCCATTGTTGCTAGTACATGCAAATAAAGATGATGAAGACATCATCTATATTAGCATATCTAAAACAACGACAACTGAAAAGAATTATGGCTGTTTTTTTTTGTTTACAAATTTTAGATGATGCAAGTCAGAATCTCTAAAATTAAGGTGATTGTAAATCACATGTGTTTCATGAAGTGTAACATGTATTGAATATTTCAATCAAAGTAAAACAAGTCAAAAGATATTTTGACTCACCAGAATAATCTGGATATAATAATTTATCCTAAGTAATTTGAGGATCTAAAAGGAATGTTATATTAATGAAAAATTAGTCAATCAAGTCTCCACTCTTGTATGATTAACAAAAAAGAGTATTCTTTCATAATTTTCCAAAATTAGAACATATTTTTTTTACTTTCAATCTCTGCAGAGCAGCAGCTACTGCATGCCTAGCTTGTAAACATGATGATAGGATTATTTTGCTGAGTCGCTTGTATTACCAAATGCAATATCAGAGAAGAATACTAGAAGCAACAGCATGCATACCTTGATGGCAAAATAAAGGAATGTATATGCATGAAATTTTATCAAGCTACGAATAATTTATTTCTTTGCTAAAGCGTGAGCTAGGAACATGGTCAGAAACATCTTCTGCATAAATTTTTCATACATCTTTTTGATTCATAACAACAAACTTTTGTAGTTTAACTATGTCGCAAAGGAATGAAGAAAACGTGCTCTCCAAATGTATGTCTGGGTTGAGATGATGTCATTGAGGCTAGTCAATTATGGGCATTGTTCTGGCGCGCATGGTGCATACGTCTTACTTGAATAACAACCATACTAATGAGTGTACTATAAAACATAATCCAAGTTGCATGACTAGGAGAAATACGTTATTGGCAATTTTTTCATGATTAATGAATTTCAGTACAATTACACTACTGTCTTTACGTTACAATGCAATTTCTGTCGCAACTCCAGACTGGCGTTAGATCATCATGTCATTAACCTGAATATTGAAGCCAAGGTAGCTGCTTGGCAAAACCATTTTTATTTTCTTTGTAATATATGACTGGGATTACTGCATGATTAATTCTTCATGATTAATGGATCTCAGCACTAATTACATGCAATTTTCAACAACCCCTTTTGCCATAAAAGATTTAAGATTATTTGTAATTTGAGTTTCATACTCTAGACCATTTGATGGTGAAGCTGTGTAACCTATACATGAGACGAGAGGCTAATCCCCAATTTTCATCATTACCGACATTGTTTTTCCGGCGTGTTTAGAGCTTTTCCGACTGAAAATTCTAGTCTTTTCTCTATGTCTTTTTGCATTTGAGAAATACAGAAACTTCTTCTGGATAAAAAGAGCTCTGATAAATTCAATCCTTCTTGAAGGACATAAAAAGAAAATTTAAGGAAGATGATGCCTATCAAAAACGACAGAGAATACATTTGCCTTTAATTGGATCAAGTTCTGTGGTATCTGATAGAGTTTGCCGCTATTATTGGTTTACAACAGGGACCAAGATATCTGTTATTTTTCCGACGGTGGTCAAATTTGCAATTGAAAGTTTCATTGCGTCTAATTTCAATGAGATTTTCAAGTTTTACAGAATGCTTGCTCATTATGGATCAGATCAATTGAAGGATAAGGCTAAGATTCAAAATTTGAAAATATGCGAGTATTTTGAATCCTTCTAAGATTTTGTCTAGTAAATCCTGGTGGTAGTCCTATCCAATGTGATAGGCGTTTTCAATGATTCGAGGTCATCGATCTATGAGAAACGCTTTGGAGGTGCAATATTTTGGGCAATTGTTGGAATTACTCAGATTATCATTGGAGTTTCTTTTTAAAAGCAAAAAGTTATCTCATGGCAAAGATCGGATAGCTTGGGTTAAAAAATATAATTAACGTTTGAGTCATAAGCGATGACAGGAAAATCATGTATTTGATGAATACAGAGCCAAGGGAAAAGGATTTTCATTTGAATTTTCAGGACCTAAATCTCCCTAAAGAAATAGCTAAATTGAAAGGAATGGAATCATAAATAGAGAAAGACCCATGGATGAAGTTTGCCATGGAGTCTGTAATGATTGTTTCATTATCAAACCTTATCAAACATAATATAGAAATCATCTGGAGTTAAGTGTCCTGAAGGAAAAAAAGTAAACCAATTTCTTGGTTTGTATCTCAAGGGCTTTGGAGAAATATAAATAGAATCAGACCGCAAATTGCTGGAACCCCTTCAATCTTTGTAATGCGTGTTATTATTCATTCAAGAGATGTCACTTGACAATCAATGAAGATGCTGAGCAATGAACTCAAGAGATTCAACAAACTTTAATAGTACTGATGTTAGAGACAATATGAAAAAGATTTATAGCCAGATGCAACGTTTAGAAAGTTGCCTTAATCCTGGAATATCAATAGTCGTAGAAAGATATGAGTCCAGGCTAATGTTTGACTCAAGGACCTTAGAAGAAGTACCTGAAGGAACATCAATTGTAATGGATCATTAATGTTAGGCGAAAAGGAGTTTAGAGAGCCAGACTTGTAGCATGTGAGTACAATCAAGTTCTTAGTATTGATTTTGTTGAACGCTGTACACTGTTAATTCATGATGCGAGCTTCAGAACTATGCTAATACATAGTTTGGGGACTTCAAACGTCCATTATCGTAGATCCCACAGCATTTCTAAATAGAAATTTTCAAGAAGTAATTTATTTGGATGCCCCACCTGGTATGCATTTTAGTGCAAATATATTCGCCCTGCTCAAAAGGATAGGGGACTGGGCTTGGGATTCAGGGAAATAAAAATCAAATCTTCTTGGGTTCATTATTTACTTATTGAAGGTAGCTATTTGCTAGCGTTCAAATCCTTAAAGAGGAGTGACTATTTCCAGCCTGTATGTTGAAATATCAGAGGCAACAAAAGAAATAGAACTTACGATCTATCTATCTAGTGATTCTGGAATCGATGTCAAATTTCAAATTCTTGTAAAATCTGACATTATTGGTTGTATCTTTATGTCTGCGAACAAAATCGACTAGCCTAAGTCTTCAACATGTTGACAAGAGATATTTCTTTGAGAACAAATGAAAGATGCATAATGAAAATCGAATTGTAAAACGAGACTGATATTTTTCACGAGAGGAACCTTAATCAGGAGACAGAAAAAACATATTCAGATTTGTTTGGTGATATTAATACTGAAGATACAAATGAAAATCGTATTAGAAAATGAATCCGATTTTTTTCCACGAAGAACCTGAAACAGGCGACATACAAGAAGCACATTAAGATTTGTTTGGTGATATTGATATTGAAGATGAAAGTTTCGTGATGAGAGGAAACATCCCTTATGCATTTGGTTTATTGTGTTATCGAGGAAAATGTGAAAGTTATGGTCAACTTATGCTTTGAATGAAGAGGACTTTCTAACTGATCCAGATCATTACATATTGAATTCTTTTTCATGACAGATCAAAAGGAGATAATTTTTGACCAAGTGAAAATAAAGAGCGTAGAAGAAAAAAGTGAATCAGAGTGCATTTTGAAAGGAGTGAAAGTGCCTCGAATCAGACTGATCGAGGAAATTAGGACCACGTCAACTGCTAAATTTCAGAAGAAAATAAATTTATTGATGTTCTAGATGCCCTTTGCTGCATCTAAAATTGAGGAAAGCTAAAAAATATTTTTTCATATGATTGTCAAATGACTTATGCTTTTGATGTATTATCTCTTGTATTCCTATTGGTAAATTTTTATTTTTCAGCAAATATGATCTCCTCAATTGAAGGAAGCTTGAATCAAGTATTGAAGCAAAACAATTCAATTGGAACGCAAAAGAGTATTTTCATGTTGCTTAATATCTTGTATACCTGTCATGAATTCTTTAATTTTCAGTGACATGGTCTCCACAATGAAGAGAAGGTTGAACAATTCTGGTGCACCAGACAACGATATCAGCATGTGTTCTGAATCCACCAGTGATATATTTGCAAGTGACGAGTAGTGAAGAAATAAAGTACTGCGAATTAACATTAACGATATTAACTTTACTATATTGGATGGTACAATGTAATCATAAAACATTGGATGACATGTAATTTCTCGTTCTTTTTTGCAATTGGACCCCCTTCAAACACTAGTATATTATGCTGCCGACGCTCGTTTGACAGCTTGATCTGGGTCTATAATAGGTTGAGGTGGTGTCGACAATAATAAATTGTTAGTGGCGTTGGCGAGAGACGATGAGTTGGAAAGTAACAGTTGATCATTCTTCGCTTGACTTGCTTGCAACCATGAACTTTGCATAGCTTGCATAAGTGGCTGGGCAGACATACTCGAAGCCTGACTCTTTTGTAAACCCAACATTTGTAAGAACTTCAATCCTTCCTTGGAATGTGTCGTCATCGGTGGGGGCATCATCATATTGATATTCGATGCAGTCCCCATCATGAGCTGGGCACGAGTCGCATTGGCACTAGCCTGTGATGCCATAGCTCGTCGTAACATTTCATTGTGAACTTGATGTTGTTGCTGTTGCAGTTGAAGTCTCTTTTGTTGCTGTTGTTGTTGCAACTGTTGCAATTGAAGTTTCATTTGCATCAAGGCGACGGAGTTGGACAATAAGGAATTGGGGTTGGTCATGCCTGTCAATGA
>CAAAJI010000142.1:127760-144227 GCA_900642245.1 Fragilaria radians | reverse complement strand
AGGATTTGAGTCATGGATGATGTAAGTGAATCAGGAACTATCATGGGCAAATGTAATTGACTATTGCGCCAAAATACCTGGGTTGACACCTTTATAATTATAAGGCAAGAAAGAATATTGGAACCAAAATAGACTAAGAAGTGGGCTCAAGATAGTACAAAATAGTTGTATGTGCATTTATATTTGATACCAATTTATCCATATTCAATGAGTCTGACTGCTCAGATAAAATCATCACTGACATTTATTTTTCATAAATTGAAGGAAATAACCTAAATCAATATCAAAGTTTACATCTACATTTTACTATTGTCACAGGGATTGACACAGCAAACAATTGATTGACACTCCAATAAGGAACACCCCTTGTGTCTACATGACATGCCACATTATGTAAAAGATGGTATACGCTTATTTTTCCTTTGCCCTATATTGACCATCAATAAAAAGTTTCAATACTTGTTTTTAATTCGTATCAAAGAGTCAAGATTTTTGTTTTCTCAAAACTTGATATGAGAAAAATTGTGCACTGATTACAGGCCCTGAATTACTGTATCGTTGACAACACCCTAGATTGTTTTCAAATTTTAGATTTGTAGTTTTGCCCATAACTCATTTATTGTTGTTGTCATCATGGAACACCGAATGATGAAACAACTGATGAACCGTCGTCAGAATGGAAGCTTAAGGACTCAAGTCCCTATGAAGGAGCTTTGTCAAGACTCAGGTGTTGATTTTTCATCTAACGACTATCTAGGTCTCGCACAAAGCGCGCAACAAAAGGAGTTAGTCGACAAATTATATAATGAACAGGGAGATATTCGACTGGGAGCGACAGGGTCTCGCCTTCTATCGGGTGATTCCTCTTACGTACGAAACTTGGAGAATTGGTTGGCAACGCTTCATCGACGTCCAACTGTCACGTTATTTAACAGCGGATATGATGCTAATATTTCAATACTATCATCACTAATACTTCCGACTGATTTGGTCATCATCGACGAGTTATGTCATAACTCCTTAGTTATGGGAATTCAAATGAGCCGACAGAGAGAGTATCGTACCTTTGCTCATAATAGTGTGACATCACTTCAACAGGTTTTGAAAGACCATCGACACTCCTACACGCTGTGCTTGATTGTTGTTGAATCGGTGTACTCGATGGATGGTGATATTGCTCCACTAGTGGAAATTCTCGATATAGCGCAACAATTCTCCGCTCAGGTGATTGTTGATGATGCTCATGGACTTGGCATCTATGGGCGCACGAATCAACACGATTTACAAATTTCAAAGGATGTTGTCAATAATGAATTTAAGTGTTCACATGTTGGAGGGACTGGAGTTATTGCTGCACTTGAACTTGAACAACATCCTGCTCTACTATGCTCTGTGCATACCTTTGGTAAGGCAGCAGGTTGTCATGGAGCAATTATTTGTGGATCTGAAGTTTTGAGGGATTACTTGTGGAATTATGCTAGACCATTCATCTATTCTACATCTTTACCTCTCCACTCACTTGTGGCCATACGATGTGCTTACACGACAATTACTGGTCCCGACGGACATAGTAGAAGAGCTCAGACTTTTCGGTTAGTTCGTCTTTTTCGAGCCATTCTAATGAAGGAAGTCAGCCATTTTGGTTCAGGATTAGAAAAATCGCTCGTTTCGCTTTGGCCAAGCCCGTCACCAATTCAAGCACTACTTTTAGCTGGTGGTAACGAAAGTTGTCAAGAATTCTGTCGTCTCATGTGGGAACAATGGTCATTCAAGCTTTATCCTATCCGAGCACCCACTGTCCCAAGGGGCCAAGAGCGAGTAAGGATTATCCTCCATGCTCACAACACTGAAGACGAAGTTCGTACACTCTGTTCGGCAATTGTACAATGTTGTCAACGTATGGGTCTCCTTTCTACCTCGAGACTGTAATAATAGCAGTGACTTGATTGCTTATTTCCCCTTATGAAACATTTCATACGTGGTACCAATAAAAGGGTAAAATTGAATCACACTTTTTGAGCTCTCAAGCAAACTATGGTACATCCAAATCAGCTTCTTCACTTCAGTAATATTAGGGGTATCATTAGAGCACTATCATCTATATCTTCAGCTGCCTATACTTTAGTTATGGAGTCATATCATTTAGGCTTCTGACAAGAAAAGTGATCTTTTTGCAAGTGGTGTTCAGAACACGTTACAAATCTTACGGATCTAAATCAGCCTTGAAGTATTGATGTTTTGCTACGGGAGAAAATGGTTCTTATAAGTTACATTAAGATATTAAGAAGAGGGAAATCAATTCTGGGGATACCTCTTGTCCAACACATTTTACATATTTTATACCATTCACGGCGTTTTCTTTGACCAAATACATTCCAAATAAGTGCAATTAAGATTTATAATGTCAACGGAGGCACAAAATAGACCTTAGCATATCAAGCTTAGAGGCGCTCCTTCCGGATGAAGTTCTGGATAATAAAACTTGAAATGGAGGAAACTTTTGTGATAAGTGATAAGCAAGTAAAATGAGGTTTATCATGCATAATGATCAAACACAATTACAATGATAACAAGAAATCTGAGAAATATCAGACAGTATAATCGTTAGGCATGTCTCCCATTTGATTGAAAAGGTTTGTAATCACCCACCACCCTAATTGTTCAAAATCATTCTGATTTAAAGTCTCCAGAATGTGTGCTTGGATATATCATTGGGGGCTAATTTAAGCCGATTTCTTAAAATTAATTTGTGTTGACATTACGCGTAACTTCATTGCCCATAAAGCATTTTATACGCCTCTTGCAAGAGAAAATTTGAGAGGATTGTGCTTAAGGTTCAGGATGTCATATGTGTGAACATATCCTTCCCCTTAATGAAATAAATTTCTCTATTCACAATAAATCTTTCAGGACCGTTCTCCAATGTATCATCTTCATGACGTATCTTAGTATGTATAAAATCCAAAGTTAAGCATTTGATAGAATTCAAGCATTGCTTTTAACCATCTGAATATTTATGTTTCGTTGGAACATGTGTAAATAATTGGCTGTTATAAACTATAGTATGTACGCTTTCCGAAACGGGAATCCTATGCTCGCTCCGGGTCAAAGCCCTTCGCAGAAATCTGTTGCACAAATTTCCACAGTTAGCTAGATCGACCACCACCATGTAAGTTTTTGTTTTCGGGAGAGGCTCAATGAGATTGACCGATGTGCGCGGAGATTGAGAAATGGAAGAGTCTTTCACTGCAATAGATCCTTGTTACACATGTGAACATAGAATCCTTTTATCATCAATAATTGCATGGAAGCTTTCTCACAATCTGAATCTATTTTAATTTTTGCAGGGTCTCCTTTCGCCGTAATAAGAATGCTACCAAAGATGAGAAAGCCCCTGCCAAGACTGCTGCCGTTGCCACCAAAGAGGAAGTAAGTTCAATATCACCTGATTTTGAAGACACGTGAGGATGAAACTTTTTCTTAATATCATTCATCTCTAACAAATATTACCTGTCTAACAACAGGTCTCAATTCCTACAAAGCCACCAACACTTGAAGATATCCCAGAGCTCATCGAAATAATGCTTAATGAAAAAGGCGAGAAAAGTGCAGCGGCAACCAAGCGAATCTATGAATTGTGCGATGTTGGACATAAACAGAATCGTGTGCCTATGGTGTGCAGCGGTAAATACGATGTTCTTACCCCGCTTGCAAAGTGTTTAACTCAAGAGTCGGGGGATGGAAGACACTTGGCTTGTCTTGCGCTGAACAATTTGTCCATTCCTACTGAAAACAAACGTGTCATGGCTTTGGGACCTGCATCTAAGGCTGTCATTGGAGGTCTCTGCAAAGTCATCGCTGAAGATAAACAGGAATCTTACTTATGTTGCATTTGCCTCATGAACCTCTCATTCTTGGAAGCATCTATTACAACAATTTTGCAACATTCTCCAGTTCCAGAAGGAAAGGATGCCAAAGCACCACTCGACAATCCAGATTCTCTACTTCGTGTATTAGAAAAGCTTTTGACTAACTCTCCTGCTGTACCTAAGGCAGGTTCAGGAAAGTCTGAGGGAGTTCGCTGGGCATGCGGGTTGATCAAGAACCTCGCGAAATCCGAAGAGAATGCAGCTCTTATTGGGAAGACAGAAATTCCCAAGTGTGTAGTGGAAAACATCCGGGCCACCACCACTCCTCCCTCACGTTGGACATCGAATTCTTTGGAAGATTTCTCTCTTTTCGTGGTGCTCAACCTTGCTCAATGGCCAGTATCCAATGAGGCCTTAGAAAAGGCAGGTGCTGTCGATGTCGTAAAACCAATCATGACTGAGGGTGATCTACAAGGATTGAAAGCAACCATGGCTTGTGCATTCCTTGATGCCGAATGGGCAGCTTTTCCAGATGGCGGAAATCCAGCTGCCAAGTCAGTCTCAGAGCTTATGTCGAATATTGTTGAAAAGAAGGGTAAGGATGGACAGTATGCTTATGGTGTATTCAAACTGTACACTGCATCGAAAGCGTACCGTGATCTTGCCATTGCTGCTTCAAAATCTGATGGTGGCAGCGGGGAGGCCACTAAGGCACTTGCTATCCCTTCATCTGTCTCGTTGAATCTTCAGATTATTTCCGACTTGGTTCTTTCGGCCATGGATGACGCTGAGGGAGGTTCCAAGTATGTTCCGGACGCTATGTCTGCAGAGTACGCAGTTGGTGCCATTCACGCTATGCTTCCTGCTGTTCTGCAAGGTAGCGAGCCAGCGCGCAAGTCTGTACAATCTGAGAAAGCTTGCAGTGAGATCAGTAACATGCTCCTGACGTATGCTGACATTTCAGGAACGTCGACTGAGGCAAAGACAAAAGCCAAGGAAGCTGCAGATAAAATTGCCAAGGCGTCTGGCAATGCCCGCCCTGTTCTTGAGATCTCACATGATCTCTGGACTCAATACAGAAAGCGTGAGGGGCAACCGCTCGATCAATTCCTATCCCAAGAACGTGGTGTTGAAGTTGACGAAAGTGGACCGCTTGATTTCTTGCCTTGCGCAAGCAAGGATGGCGGCTGTGTCATCCTTTAAATTCATGTATTTCTCCTTTGAACTAACTAACTATATTATTCTAAAGTTGTAAGGGAAGTCTATCAAAGAATGGGTAAAGTCACGTTGTATTCAAGTTGCGAGTATTACGAAAAACTATATTTAGTAGTGAAAAAGTGTTAGCACAATACCTTTAAATGTACTCACAGACTGTCAGCATCCTTTAATTTTTATTCGTTTTTCATTTAAACAAACTTTCTGTATGATTCTCAAATTGTAAGAGAAGGCTATCGAGAAATGGGTCAAATTGCTAGTATTCCGGAAAACTATTGTTTGTATAGTCAATGAGTGGGTTTGAAAAGTATTGAAGCTAGGGTTTACTAGTTTTTATGCTGAACAAAATACCTTCGGGAAAAAACCTTTCCTGACGAACAAGGCAATTTGATTCATTGATAATGGAGTACTTCCTTAGTCAACGACAAGAGAAGATCCATAGTACATAACATAACATGCAATAATGAACTGCAATACCTGATACAAAAGCTGAACGATTGGTTGGAACAACCTGCATTCAGGAGATGCTGCTTGACAATAATTTTTTGTAGTCAATGGGACTTGACATAAGTATTCCCATTACTCTACGTGAGGAAAACAAAGTAGTCAAGGATTAGATAAACAATTTGATATGTTTGTCATCTGTGTTCATTTCAATATATTGCATAAATCAAAGGAAAATGGACCGATAGAAATTAAGTGGAGTTTATTACATTAATATTTTATTTGACAAACATTCTGAGAGAGCATAGGACATCTAAAATGCTTTTGGGAAGGAGTTGAATTATCCCAGAGTAATCGACGCAGCTTAAAGCAACAAGATTATCGGAGAGAATACAATAGTGATCAACTCAAGTCTCAGACTTGAGTTGGAGGATGATTCGAGAAAATCAGGATTCAATACAGTTTGTAAGCGTGAAGCTAATAGTGAAGCAGACTAGAAGCATCAGAGTTACCTAGCAAGTGTTATATATTCAATTATATACCTTGCGTTTAAGATGGAATCTTGTCTTTCCAGCGGCACCTCATCATTTCTCCAATAGCTACTTTCGCAGCAATGTGGAAGCCACTTCTTTCGAATTCAACGGAGAGAGCTCCAAATTATACATACTTTTGCCATTGCGATTTCGAATGTCAAAGGTAAATTTCCCGTCGTCAGAAATCTGTACATGACCGAAGTTAAACAAATTAGCCCCAAAGACACCATGAGAATACAACACTGTGGGATGAAACGTATCGTCAGGTCCTTGCTCCGGGGGTGATAAACATAATGCATGAAACGGTGTTGCAGCAATTTCATAAACAAGCGGTTTACCCTTCTGGAAAGGATCGTACGACAAGACAAATGGAAAATGGACATCACCAGACAAAAAGATGACGTTTTCAATGGTTTCCGTATCAATGTGCTGAAATATGCGTAGGAGTTCGAATTCTGCACCTCCAATATGACCACGCTTCCCATCCGACCATCCATCATATCCGTCAATATCAGGAGTCGGCCATCCTGTAGGATAGGATAATGGGATGGATGTAGCAATAAATTTCCAAGTTGCCTTCGAAGAAGACAAGGATTCTAACAACCAAGTCAACTGTTCGGTGCCAAGGATATAACGCATGCTTGGTGTTGTGCTTCCTTCTTGCAAAACATGAATATCTCGATAGCTCCGTACATCCAGGATAAAAACCTCGACATGGGGACCCCAATTGAAGCTGTTGTATATTTGATGGGGATCATCATGGTGAATAGTTCGTGGCCAATATTCAAGGAAGGCTTGAAGGCCATCGTCGAATAGGCGTCCTAATCCCTGTCTCCGAAGCGATGTTTGCCCAAAGTTATCCATTATCTCATGATCATCCCAAGTTGAATAAACTGGAGAGTTCCGAAGAAATTTCGAGTATGCGAGATCTTCTAAGTGATATTTGTATCGATCTCGAAATCCATCCAGATCCTTGGCAGCATGCATGACATCGATGCCATTCCGTGTAAGGAAATGATCACCTTGATTCCACGGATTTCTAGATACCTTTTCAATTTTATCATCTGCGTATATTGAGTCTCCATTCATCAAGAAAAAATCTGGCTTCATCTCACTTATTGTTTCAAAGATTGGAAATTCCTCCCCATTAGTACTTCCTGGTGCATCACGACCGTATCCCTGACCTCCAATACAACTTCCAAAAACAAAAGAACAAGAAGGAGATCCAGGAGTCTTGAAGGAACCTTTTCGTTTTCCAATTTGGTAATAATAGAGTGTATTTGGGATTAAGTTTTCAAGTCTGGTTTGACTTGTAAAATCTTTATCCTTTTGAATTTCAATTGCCACCTCGTAGGGGTGCGCTTCTATTGCTTCCAATTCAAGTATTGGCCAGTACTTCAAAATGGGTGGTGTCCTCCTTCCCAATGCATCTCTATACCAAATAAGAGCTGAAGTTTCGGTGCATTCACCAACTATAGGACCATGCACAAAATCAAAAGTTTTGCCTAGGTAAATAGTCGATTGTAATGTAAAAAGTGAATGATAGCATAGGTAGGAGTGCCCCAATAGCAATAACACGGGGACATGGAGTCTGACTTTGTCGTTCGACCTCATTGACTTCATGGATTTTCGCTTTCGAACAAAACTTCAAAGCTATGATAACTCATTTTATATTCCAGAGAAAGTAATCATATGAGGGTGCAAATCGATCTCCATTCAATCCAGTTTCAAACCCGAAAACAATCTCTTACGTTGAGGCACTGTGGATGACAAGTGATCGACAGATTATTAATCAGAAAAAAAAGAAAAAATCAAGATTTTTGATTCTCGTTTGTCTTTTTAGTCAGAAAAAGGACAGTTTCCATTTGATTTTTCGTCCGAGAGTTACGACGAATAGCAAGAGAAGAACAATCCAAGGTGACCAAATTGGCAAAATCGTATTTGAGAAAAACGATGCAAAGAATTTACAATTTCCCTGTAGAGACATAATTGATTGGATATAGCAGTTTCGCTTTGGGGGCGCATTTCTCAGAAAAAATCCTGCAAAAGAAAGAATGCCAAGTCCAGTACACTTTTGAGACTTTACTAATTATGGCCTTTTACTGAATATCCAGACATCAAAATAATAATAAAGAAATGGAGGACCTTTTTGGAATGTAACATTAAACTCTGAACCTTAGTTTAGTGCTTAAATCCCAAGCTCCTTATTTCACTAAATAATACGAATCTAACCTTTTGCTATTCTCATTTCTGAACTTGGTGCTCAGTCATCACACCTATTCTGAAAAGGAACATTATTCTGATGTCACGCTTCAAGTTTTACCATTTTCAAGAAAGCAAAAGACTTCCATGTTTCTCCTATTCTCCCAAACGCCACAACCAATGGATTTTTGATAAGCCATGACCACACAAAGCATTGGATGATGTTTTGTTAAATCACATTTATTTGCTTGCATAAAGATTGGACACCCATTTTCTACTACTATCTATTACGGATATAGAAAAACATCATTGTATGTAATTCCAGAATCATTGAACAGTCACGCATTATTGGATCCGTTCCTTGGCAGTTGTAGCCACATTGCACTCCTCCTTCAGGAATTTTTCCTTACCCCCAACATGAAAATGATGTTTTCCATTAAAAGCCAATGTCATCATCGTCGTCTCCCTCATCATAGTCACTTGACGAATTTCGTTTCGACCGTTTCGCTGGTGACGTATGTCCTCTTGGGTGTTTAGCATATCGTTTCCTCAAATCTGCAACGCTCATACCAGCATCTTCGTGTAATGCAATGAGCTCATCGTAATCTACACCTTGGTCGGCATCCATAACGTCATCTTCTACATCACTTCCAACAGTCGCAACAGCTTTCGCAGCAGCAACAGTGGCAGTAGTAGATGAAGTAGCACCTACATGTATGGTTTCATCGTATCGATATCGACATATCAGTTGAAATCCATTCATGGCATTCGATGGAATCTTGCCATAAAGTTCAAATCCATTACCGCGACCATACATGGTTACTACCTGACTACTTGCACTTTTGGATGACTTGGATTGAGAAGAAATCTTTTGATCCATGTCACTATCATCATCAAATTCCGAATAAGTGCAACTTTCCTCTTCTTCTACAACGGTAAGAGTCCAATCAACATTGGACGGTGATCCAAAGAGAGATATACTTCGCATCCTTGGACGATCGTTCCCACTGTAGCTTTTCGATGTTGCTGTCAGAGAATTCCAATCCCAGAACAACTTTTCAGTCGGTGAGGAGGATAACGTAAACACTCCACCATTGGATATCGTCCCAGTATAACTCAAAATATCATTATCAAAGGATAATGTTCCTGTCCATTCGACTTTGTCATCATCATTACCATTGGAATGTTCAGTAAAGTCCTCAGCTTCCTCATCCTCAGAATCGTCTTCTACATCATGATCGGGATTAAAATCTGCATCTTCGTCTTCACTATCATCATCATCCTCATCATCATAATCCTCATCTTCAACTACTGTGATGGATGCATGATTTTGCTCCTGTTGAGACTCCATTTTTTTTGTGAAAAGATCGTTCATCTTTCGAGTCGAATGACAACAATGAAACCTCAGTAAGGCTACGGGATACAATGATGAGACTCAAGAGGCTCAAAAACTTTAATGAAAATTTGAAAGAAAAGGGACATATGCAACTACATGAAGTTCAAAAAATTATCTTACAACAAATTTAAGGATTTTTAAACATCTAGTCAAATCTCTTACATCTCAATTGCCGTATCTTTACTCATAGGCAAAAAGCGATAACTGCATAAGATTTGCAATAAATCAGAGACGAAAGGCATAATATAATGGAAGCCTTGATCTTGAAGATTATGAAGTAAAATTCCTGTGTCTACACTACACACAACTCTTATCCCAACCTCTCAAATCTAGTAAAGCGCTTGCCACATAAAGATTGATGAAAATAACTCTCCAGTAGATCCAACAATATTGCCTGCTTAAAAGCCTGTGACTTCATCCATAGGGAATAAAATTCCTGCAGAATACTCTTCATTCTCAAAACGGATCCCTTTATGATTCAAAGGGGCTCTAGCTTGAGAGCCATGATGGAGTTTGTACTTCTGGGGTGTACTTATTTCCGACTTACTTTATTTTTGGCTTTGCCTTATCATGGCCCATAGGGCATGATATTTTTAATCTTGTGTTGGTGGAGCATTGACGTTGGATTCTGTTTCATTTACAACTTTCTCTCCTTTCACAAAGGCACGACGTTTCCGCCGGAGTGGAGGAGATCGAGCATTCCAAATACCTAACCTTGTCGATGAAACCACTACAACCATCCACTCTGGATTCCGAGGAAGTGCAATTGCCAATGGTCGTTGAGAGAGCGTGATTCGTTGAACTGAAGATGTCACGTTAGTCCAATATTCCAATTCAATGTCAGTATCAACACGCACTTCGCGTTCTAAACCAATCCGCCGATCGTGGGGAGGTAAAATGTGTGTTATCCTAGGGACACTATGCCAAACCAAACTCCCAATCTGATCAGAAGTGGCAACAATGGGATCACTTGGTGAAGAAAATCTAGGTACATTTGATTTTGTAACCATTTTACCTTCAAACGTCATTTGCTGAATTTCCGGTGGTGATGACAAAATTTGTGGATTCCCATGACGTCGATGGAGTTCCAAAGATAGACACCATCCTCCCGATGTAACCCATGTAAGCCGGCAACGTCCGAAACATGAATCATCCTTCACTACTTCCGTCAAATTCTTACTACATGGCGTATCTAGATGCATCGTTTGGATGCCCCAATCTCGGGAAGGAACGGACGGAAAGCGAGCTTGAATCCTTATTTGGGACTTCCAGAGGCTAAGTATTATTGGTGATTTTTCGGAGGCAAAGGCTTTGCGTGTCATCTTTGTCCAATCCAGAATAGTAAAACTCCCATGTGAGCCACCTAATAGAATCAGGTTCCTTGCCATCGGTAACAAGCAAGTGACAGATTCTACGCTTTTCCAAACCCATGAAACTGTAGGAGGTGAACCTAAATGCCAAAGACATATAGTACCACAGGGGAATCCAGCGACAAAGTGTTGATTCGGTAAGAAGGAGATTGATTTTGGACCTTGATACCTAGACACATTCTGTATTGGTACACGAAGAACGGTGCATGCCCTCTCGGGAGGCACCGATGAATTGCAGATGGTGAACATGTCGTAAATGTGTATTTGAGAATTGCCTCGGAAGGAAACAGCGAGAGAATCTTGATCCCACTTAAGCCCGATAGCTGCATGGGGTAAATTTAATGCAGCAATTGGCGGGAGAACATCTTTCTTTCCATCGATGCGGCCCTGTAAATCCGATGCCACAACAGTATCCCAATCCCATAGTTGTATTGAATGACATGGACCCGTCGTTGCCACAGCCAAGAGTACTCCCTCTTGATCAAATTCTAGAGCTGTGATATTGGATGAGCATTGTAAATGTAACCACGGACATGGAAACCACCGTGGTGATTTCGGTATGGTAATGTGTCGAACCACAGAACTTGTGGATCGAAGATAAAGTTGATGCAAAATCGATAGAGAAGAAGGCGTATCAGGTTCTGATTCTAATTGTTGTGTATCTTCTATAGGTGTAGGATTTTGAACTGTTTCAGATTTTCCAGATAAAAAGGGTATGGCTTTGTCGACATTGTTGTCAATGGTGGGGCTGAGTGGACTCGTGGTATGTCGAGCCTTTTTAAGTTCCACACATTCAGCTTCTTCTAACTCAGAGACGCCACCTTGAACTCTCTGATTGAGTCGTAACTTATTGATGGTGGCTAATGATGACGAATTTACCTTTGGAAGAAAAAAGGGGTGTAACGCCATTGATCTTGTCCTCAGGATTGAAAAAATGCATTCAAGTAATGAAAAATAATGGCGCACTGTGAAGAAATTACGCGCCTTTTTCTGTGAATTCAACAATTTTTTTCAGTTGGTCAAGAATGGTGTAACTTATATTATGCTTTCCAATAATCCAGGCATACCTATATATTATAGTCAATCATTTAGCTACTGTTTTCTTTACGAGAGATATCGAATTTGTGTTTCTGACAAGCATAATAGTTGCAAGAAGCATTTTACTCCAGGTATTTCTTGGTGTATATTCACAATTTCTTTTCCATCAATTATTCTACATTCAGCAGTTTTCATGTAGTAATCCTTGAATATAGCTTTGATGAATAGCGTAGTAAATATATATAGCATCACCTTAGACTCGGGATTATTTTCTTAAAAGATCCAATTCTCACAACAAATTACCAACCTCCAATGCAGTTAGCTTTGTTGAATCCAAGGGAGTATTTTGGGTTCACCTTGTCCTCCTCTGCAGGGTTTGCAGAAGATGATATAGATCCATGGAGGATCCCGCTGTGGTGCTTGACTATCACAATTATTTTGATCAAGGAATCGATGGAAAGGTTTGTCATTAGGCATTACTTTTTTCCAATGACAAAAAGGGATTGATATCAATCAATAGGCCAGAAATTTTGTCTTGGTAGAACAGTTTTTAAAGTTGTAACGCCACTTTTTAGACTATGAACTACTCTTCCTATGACGCTCCATTGACAAATCAAAACAATTACTTCAAAGATCTATTGAGACTCTCCGTTTTAAGTTCACCGCTTGATTACCTCCTCTGACTAAAATAATGTAACAGAAGACAAAGACAATGATATTCTACAAATCACACTTCCACATGACTCAAAACAGTGAAGACTTAAAAATCATATATAAAGATACACCAGATAATTGATGGACGCATACAACAAAGGATTCAATGGCCATTTTCTTACTTCAAGGCTTACCGCTCAAGTTCCCTCCTTCTCTCCAATGTGCATGACTCAAGATAAAAATGACAACATTCTATAATTCAAACTTCCATCACAGTTAAGATAATGAGTTGGATAATCAATACAGGTACTCCACATGATTGACTGATGTATATTACAAAGAATTCAATGTCAATTTTCTGGCTTGTTTTGAGACTTTTTTCCAGCGTAAGATATTGTCGCTTCTTTCCCTTTCCATTTGCATTTCAATCAAGACTATGCAAAGTAATTTGGTCCTTTCTGTGAATCAATGTTACACTCAACAATAATTGGATAAAGATATAATTTAGGATTGTACTTTAAAAAATATCATTTTTCCCATTGGAGACCCATGAGTGCTAAGACATTGAGAAGATTAGAATGAAGGAATTCATCATTGGATATTTGAATTCTACCCTCTAGGGAACTGATATAGTATAACAATGAAATGACAGATAAACCTTGTAAAGTGATAACCAGGAGTAAATACCGCTGATAATTATATGGTTAGGAAATCAATCTAGTCACATACGAGTGCTTTTAAATTTGAAGAATTTTGCTATGAATCTGCCTCTTCCTTTACTTTTTGAACCTCCTAAACTTGATCAATAGTCAAAGAGTGTTACATAAAAGAATGCTGTTATGCTAGTGTTGGAGATTAGGAGAAATTATATGGAACCGATACGTATTTTTATGGTTAAAAGTCCGTTAGAAAACGAAGCGAAAAGAAAGTGAAAAGAAGACTCATATTTACGATAAAATCTTAGGAAATTCACAAGCAGAGTAGCATTGCTTTCTTAGAGTGTTTAGTCCTTTTTACACCTTGATTTGTCCTTATAGGAGCATAGGAAGGCTGGATCGTGAATACGACATAGCTACAGGTGGTAAAATCAACATTTTATCGTAAATACGTCGTGAACGAATCGATACGAGATTCGACAAGAATTCCAGGTGGAAGAGCAAACTGAAGAAGACGCCGTGCGCAACAGAACACAAGGATCTCACCAGTCACATTGACAATGAATAAAGGAAGTAAGGGAAACTTCAAGAAAAGGAAAAACTGAAATGAAAAAGGGAATTGAGGACTACCACTATTACTTGGGTTCAGCAACTCAATTTTCAGACTTTGAGATCACCACTGAGTTTGTGGTGAACTACATTAAGAAGACTTTTGAATATGGTAATGATATTGGGAGTGCTTTGAAGGAATTAAGACCCATCAACACAGAAAAGTGGAGAGTATCTATGAAATTCAGTGATTCCAAGGATGCATTGGTGAAAGATCAGGAAAACCGACAGTATGAAATGGAATATAAATCTGACTATGAAGAATACAAGAGAAGAGTCAATGTTTATGACAATAATCTCATTAAGGCATATGCAATACTCTGGGAGAGATGCACAAAGGGTATGAAGCAGAAGATAGAGGCATGTGTTGAATTCGCATCAACAATTGAAAATGACCCTATTGAGCTGTTGAAAGCAATTAAGGTACATACTCAGCATTACCAGGAACACCAATATAACATGTCCATTGTTTTGGATTTACTCAGAGGACTGATCAATACAAAGCAGAAAGAAGGAGAATTGCTCCAGGATTGGACAAAGCATTTCAAAATTGCAAGGGATTTACTTGAATTGCACCTTGGTGGACCATTGATTATCAAGAAGATTGCAGAAAGTCTACCTGAATATGATGTATCTGATCCAGTATCAATCAGAAAATGTCAAGAGAAAACATTTGAAAAATTTCTTGCTTATTTATACCTCAAAAATGCCAACAGAACTAAGTATGGCTCATTGTTGAATGGTTTTAACACCCAGCAGTTGTTAGTCAACAATCAATATCCAAAATTGGTAACTGAAGCAAACAATGTTCTTAGCAACCATAGATTGGATAATCCGACAAAGATGAAAAGAGAGCAAGATGAAAAGTTTAAACCAAAGGCTAAAAAGGAGGAATAAAAAGAACAAGAAATCAACTTATCCTTTGCTCAACTTGAAGGGAAAGGCTACTGCTGTGGCAAACCTGGGCATTGTTTGCCAACATGTTGTTATAAAAACAAACCAAGAGAAGAATGGGCAGTCAACAAGTCCCAGCAAAGTCATGTTCAGTCAAATGAAGCAGTGTCAACAACAACAGCATCACAGTCATCATCTACTGATCAATCACCAAATACAGAGGTTCCCAGAGCAACAAGTGGATGGGCTGGTGCACATGTATTGTATGGATTTGTTCAGTCCAACATGATGCAAAACTGTATTCTACTTGATAATCAATCAAGCATGACTGTTTTCTTGAATAAAGAACTGGTTGAAAACATCCATGCAACAGATGATACTCTTAAGTTATACACAAATGGAGGAACATTAACTACAAATCTAAAATGCAATATACCAGAATGGGGAGAAGCATGGTTTGCTCCCAACGGCAAATATTCAGCTATGCTGAAATCGCAAAGCGGTATAGGATCACAAGTGACTCATCAGTTGAAAAAGCCTTCACAGTACACCTACCGCAGAAGAAAGTGAAATTTGAAGAAATCAAAAATGGTTTATATGTCTTTATTCCAAATAAGTTCAAGATTCCAGAAAAGATGCCAGAGAAATTCAAGAATGTTCAGTTTTTATCAATTGTGAAAGAAAATAAAAAGTTTGTCACTTTGAACCAATTTGAACATGCAAAGAAAGCACGAGAGCTATATCATGCTATTGGTACACCATCTGTACAAGACTTAAAGGCTGTCTTACGCATGAATCTAATTAGTAATAACCCTGTTACAACAGAAGATATCAAAATGGCTGAACGCATTTTTGGACCAGATATTGGTTCATTGAAGGGTAAGACCGTGAGAAGAAAACCAGCTCAAGTGGTCAATGATAACATTGAAGTACCCAGAGAATTAATTGCATCACAATATGCAATTATGTTGTGTGTGGACATTATGTATGTCAATGGTTTACAATTTTTAACAATGATAAGCAAAAATCTAAAGTACAGAACTGCTCAATACATTCCATCAAGATCCTCAAAAGATTATATCAAGGTTATCAGAGAAGTTATTGTTGTTTATCAAAAAGGAGGTTTCAGGGTGACACAGTTGTATTGTGATAATGAATTTTGCCCGCTAATGTCTCAAATGATGGAACTTGAACCGGATATTAATATAAACTATTCAAGCCCAAATGAGCATGTCCCGGATATTGAACGGAGCATTCGCGTGATAAAAGAGAGAGTTCGTGAAACATATCATGGATTAGATTTCCAGAAGTTACCAAAAGTAATGATCAAGATGTTAGTAGCCAAATCAGCAAAGAAGTTAAACTTCTTTCCAGCGAAAAATGGTGTTTCCCCATTTTATAGTCCAAGGATGATAATCCATGGTAAAACGTTGGATTATGCAAAACATTGCAAATATGCATTCGGTACTTTTGTACAAGCTCATGATGATCCAAGACCAAAGAATTCAAATCTTCCAAGAACCCTTGATTGTATCTATCTTCGATACTCTGATAATTTTCAAGGTGGACATGAGCTACTTCATTTAT
>CAAAJI010000142.1:36827-48918 GCA_900642245.1 Fragilaria radians | reverse complement strand
AATATACTTGTAAAGCCAATTTCTTCCAAGTTGATTCGATTTCCAAAGTACGCAATTCATTGGGAAACACCTACCATGTCGATTCAAATGGAGTGTTAACCTTTCGCATAATACAAACTCCACAAACATTTGTTGGCCGTCCCGATTTTTTCCTACCTAATGACTCTGATATCGGGCGCAATAATCAAGGATTTGCATTGGATCGCTTTGAACGAGATGGCATAAGGCTTCCATCATATGCAGATGGGTCGTACATGATGATTATTGCCGATTGTCCATCATCTGGAGCGTATTGTTCCGACATCCCTCCACCATATCAACCGAATGTCTGCCCTGATGGCTACATTCAAACCGCATTCGACACTTGTAGATACATTGCCAATGGAAGTGTTAAAAAATTCTTTGCCGATGGAACTTATGCAGATGAAGAAGGCGTATGAATCTTTTCTCGACAAAGTAAAAGTGGCATGTAATAATAACGGTTCACGTCTAAAATCTCAAATGAAAATTTTTGAATTCAGATTAACCGTAAAAATAGACTTAGAAAAACGTATTTTTATTTTTTCTACGTTGGTATTTTTCCTCACTCCAAGCACTAACGTTACTATCTCTTTTCTGTAATCACTCGAAGAAAAAAAGCGAAAAATTTTGGTGTCAATGTCAAGGGAAGAAAGACAATGCATTTTCCTGATATCCCGTCAATCACTCCTGAAGTTATTCTGATTTTGAATGAAAGAAAGGCGCTGAGATAATAAATCTTTCTTTCATATATCCCAAAAAATGTTATCAAATCTTCCTAAAGAACCTATCCATTGATGAAATCCTTCACAGGGAATCATGACGCATATAGTTCTAAATGAGCGAATAATATGAATATCACTATTCTGGGGCATTATGGATGTCTTTTGCATGTTGACATGAAGGTCCTGATTAAGGCACATAATTTTTGCAAAAAAAAGTTGACACAAAAAAGAAGGAATCACAAATGCCTAGTATTATTATCTTCCATTCGAATTTTGTTGTTCTAATTGTTTCTAAATCCTTTTTTGTGGTATGACAATACAGTCCTGCCCCAAGTCTAGGTTTGATTTTCTATTTATATAATTTGAGGACTTGCACTTTCTACCACATCCTTACAAATATATTCCAAAACTTTTATCTGCATACACTTTTTGCATCAATTCTTCAAATGGGTCTTGTCCTATGGCATGCCTTTGTCTGTGTCACTGTTATTGGAAGAAACTTCTCACGCTTCTGGAAGGCATTATTGTATATTGCCCTTACATCATCAAGTATGATGTCTTAGGTTAAATTGTGATTGAAGAGTGAAATCTAATTTGCTTATAGGTCATTAGTATCCAACAGGGATTTGATGGAACAGCCAATCGCATAAAATAGTGGTGGGTACAAATAGAATAATTCATATTGGCAATTTTGATATCTTGGGCATGAAATCCGAAATGGTAAGGCACACGATATAAAAATCCAAAAATGCCGATCAACTTTTTTCCTGATTTTGCCTTATATGTAAGCTATGCCTTTCTAAAACTTGAACGTTCTTTCTGTGTCAGTGGCAAAATCTAGGATCAATAAAATCTTCGGTACCTACAATGTTGTTTGTAGAATTCCATCAAGGCATATTTTCAGACAGACTTGGCTCCACTCTCATTTGATTTTTCGGGTCCGGCGTGGACCTCCCAAGCCACCTTTTTTGCAAGTACTTTTGTGACCTCATTTCCTCCAGTCGACTGCGTGTGCGATCGAATGCAAATTTCTCATCGCAGGTTGTACTCGTGAAATCTACCTCAAATATGCCTTCAGGCTCTGTAGTTGCATGAATTATCAATTTGACTTGAGCTTCATACATGCTATCTACAAAGATAATAAATCTTCGAACCCAATTCACTTCCTCCATCGTTAATACAGGGATTCGATCCACAAATACCGTATGAAAATTTTGGCCAATGACAATATAATCTGCTGCCCCCAGCGCTTTTGTACATAAATCTTCAAATGCAAAACGAGCGACTCCCTTTGTCATGCAAGCTCGTGGGATTGGCACTAGACGACCTTGCGTCGATAAATTCGTGGAAATAATACTAGAGCTCTCTGTCAAGGCAAAAAATGTGTCTTCAAAGTCTTGTCTTGTATCATTGCCGACAAAATAGACACCCTTTGCCTTTCGATTCACCAATCGATAGTCTGTATCACTCTCCCACATGCTAACCACATTGAGACGTTCCTTAAGGAATGAAATGAAGGGTAAGAACCGATCTCGTTGCACTCCATTCAAATATAAATCGTCGGGAGGACGATTCGAGGTTGCAATAATCACAGCCCCTTGTTCAATTAAACCAGTGAAAAGGCGTCTTAAGATCATGGCATCCGCCACATCCGTGACTTGGAATTCGTCAAAGCATAGAACTCGTCCCTGCTGTAGAGTACGCTCTATGACACGGGGCAACACATCCCCAACAACTCCTTCGATACGCTTAGCTTCATGCATTTGTTGATGAACTCGGAGCATGAACTTTTGAAAGTGCACTATTTGTTTGTCGTCTCTCTCCAAATTTTGATAAAAGAGATTCATTGAGAACGTTTTTCCACATCCGACTCCACCGTGAAGATAAACGCCCTTTGGAGGAGGAGTGGAAGGCTTTGCTGGTGTTACCGACGACGTGAAGGTCGTCCACCAACTTGTTGATTCCTGTTTAAGTGGATGGGATGCCATCGGAGGATAGTAACTTTTTAAATCCTTCGAGAGTCGATCCAACTCACGGATTGCCTTTATTTGTATCTGGTCGATTTTAATGTCAGCCTTCTCTGCCTGACTCTCATAGACTGAGATTAAATTGACTTCTTTCCCTTTTTCAATTGTCCCGATATGTCGCACAGCTTGCTGCGGAGAGAGGGCCTTCTGGAATAAGACACATCGACGGTATAGTTTGATAGTTACTCCCATACTATTTGAATGCCAACTTCGATATTTTGCTAATGTTCAACCTTCCAAAATTATGAACAGTTTCAAAACGAACTTTGATGGCTATTACGGAAAGAATCTTCCACTCAATTTTGGATAAAATGTGAACCACTTTAACGAACTACCGCGTTGAAGTAGATTCTACACCACCGAAAATTTGTCCCGAATGATGATTATGAGGAAACAAATCGAATTGTTGTGCTGCAAATTCCGGTCCTTCTTCCCTCACATTGCAGTTAGACAGTAAATAAATACTGGTTTTCCAACAGTTGGGCAATTTTGTGGGTGGAACTTTGAAGTTGTCGATTCGGTTCGTCAGCAAAAAATGGACAAATTCACTTTTGGATCTTGATCTGACTTGGAATAATACCTAACATATGATCCTTTTGAAAGTTAACTCCTAACCATGCGTTATTACTCTCTTAGTTTGATCAATTTTCCCCCTTTATCTGAAGTGCTACAACTTGAGATTGTTTGACTCCGTCTTCTATTTCTTCTCACATTTATGAAACCTGATTTATGAGCTTTTACCTTGATATCTAGAAAAGAAAGATTAGCCAAGATTTTCCGTTCTGATTTTGTTGGGTGTTTCATAGTTGATTTGTAAATACGTTCAAGTATTACGCAGACAAGCGTTGCTTCCCTGACAATAAGGCAACATAATGGCACTGGAAAGAGGCAAATTGGATTAACGCTTGAGACCCAGGATGCAGCCACTCCACAAATGAAGATGAGCCATAGTCTCTTACGTATCTTTATTGCAGCAAATAATGGCCAACAGTAAAGCATTTGATTTTCCTGCGTTCCCTTGCTTTAACAACAAGACACGCATGTAACATAATGTTGGATGTAGCATTGATAAGGGGGTTAAATTAAATCTTGATTTCCTTGAGAAATTTCTCATAATTAGTCAAGCTACTCTTTTAAAGGTGTCAAGACTTAACATTCAAATGGCAGAATACTACACTCTTCTCTTGGTGTTCGGTATAGTATTGTACGTTCGTTCAAGCAGCTCTTGACATGTTTCGCTTTTCATCCCAATCAGATAGATATCGTATCCTGAAATCTTTTGTAGTCTTCCGGGGGAGTAATTCTTTTGTGGTGAATATACTAGAACTGCAAACTTGCTAGGCTCTGTGCATGATAAGAAACGAAATTTCAGGATTGTACAACCTCTTCAACTACCGAAGGTTGCATATTGTTGAATATTCATTGCTGTGATTGACGAAAATATGTAATTTATTCATGAATTGAATGTTACTGTAATTAGATTATAATACTCAATGATTCATCACTACAATTACAAGGGTTGAGCCAGTTTTGGAAAACGTTTGAAGCTTAACCTAGCTAACTAAAACACTTTTTCCCATGTTGATTTCCCAAGCACCTTCTGTAAGTTTTGTACTTGAGTGGTGATAAAGTGAGAGATATCATCGCTGTCGACATTTGGACGACCGATCCCGCAGGGTGTGCTTCCATCGCCAATGACCTGGACCACTAATTCTCGGGTTTTTCCATGCGAAGGTAACAGCCATTGTTCGAAGGATGCTAATACTTGATCCTTAGTAACCGATCGAAGAGCAAGAACTTCATTGCGGTAAACTTCCCAATCGAATCTTCCATCAACTATTTCAGTCCAATAGCATCCAGTTTCTTCAGAAAGAGAGTTGAATCTTTCAAGCTTTGTCTTGGCAAGCCCAACAAGATTTTCCATGAATTGTTCCTCCTTCATCTCGCGTAAAGTTTGCCAATATTCAACTAAGAAAGTATGAATTCTTTTTGTAATCTCATCCTATGTTGGTTTGCGCATGTTAGTCAAAGTTGAAAAAACAGACCCCCCGATAAATGCAAATACTTACGGCGCTTCTTGTAGATGAAATAACAACAAAGTGTATACCCATAATGCCGCATGTCCATCGTGAATCACAACCCACGCTATATCCGAACTGATCTTTTGTTCGAATCTGATCGTAGAGAGGCTCGTTCATCAAATGATTAAGCATATCCAATATTACTCTGTCTTTCACGTTGTCCTTTCCAACTTGAAAGTAAACTTCTACTGTAGTATTAGACTCGTTTATGTCTTTGCTTGGACAGACAATAATCGTAGGCTCCATCTGAGAAGGGATTTGATTTACAGGTTCTCGTGGATATTTCTTTGAAGGTAACACGTTACCAACTGTGGTTGCTAGACAATTCAAAATTGCTTCTCGCACAGCTGTAGCATCAGTACTGTCAATATTTCCATGAATTAACGCATCCGCCGCAACAGATGTCATGATTTCTTGTATTGTTGCCATGAACTTTGGTATTGTTATATCTTTTATTGCCAGTGACTAGGAATGTTGAGGAATCCGTTTTGAGAAATGAAACATGTTTGAGATAACGTACCTTTTCAAATGCAGACCAACTTGTGGATCGCAAGCACTGGATTCGAACTTGTCTAGCTAGATGTGAAGATTTCAAACCAGAATTTTCATATCTACGCATCAGTATTTCATGGCACGCTTGGAATCTTGCTACGGAAATTGCATCCGGCAAGGTATCAACACCAGAGGGGCCTCGAAAACTAAGAAGAACAGGAAATATGGCTAGAAACAATGCCAACAACTTATCATCGAAGCCATGAACGCGAAGGATGAAGCCAACATCATCATTTGAAATACTACTTCCAAGGTCACACACACTTGCCAGATAGGATATTTCTGTTACAGCATCTGCACAGAGACAAACAAGCAGGTCGGCACATGCCTGATGCAACGGTGATTTATTTGCGCCTCCGCATCGGAGACGTAATCTAAGTTCAGCTATTGGCCGTTTGAATTTTCGGTCTTGTAGATGCCACAGTCGAAGTTGTTTTTGGTTACAAATAAGTTGTGGAAGTCGAGACTTTGAAACCGCAGGGGGGATTGCTGGAAACAGCGATCCGTCTTCAACTTCAAAATCACTCCCATCACCATATAACAACACTGCACCAGATCCTTCTTTCGCTAAAGCTACTACTCGAAATTTGATACGCTTCCCATCAAGGGTGCCTTCAAAGCCTGGGGTTAAACTACTCATGGATAATTCAGCTTGTGTATTATCGAATGTGTGCCACTTTTTTTCTTCATCTTCATAAGAAAGTAGAATTTGATTACTGATTCCATTATACTTTATAGCCGTTGCAGGAAACCATGCCTGGGGTAAATGAGGGAAGTCAGAATATTGAATTAAACCACGATTTGAATATTGCTACAGATCTTTATGATGTAAACTTACTTTTTGCTTGCCCACACCAATGCACAACTTTAAGGATGCGTTCAATAGTGGATGATCGCTATCGTTGTCTGGCAGCTTCTTTAATTCTAGATTTTGTGGAACGAATGGATTAATAGGTGGTAACGATAGCATTGAATCCAGGGGAGGCATCCGAGGTTCAGCAACTTTTGACCATTCAGCAATGGTATCTTCTGGAATGTCCTCTACCCAAAAATAGGTTTCAAACATGGGCTCCATGGCAGGCCTTCCGCTGATTTTCGGATCATGGCATGTCATGTTGTTCTCTTGACCAACCTCCTCATGGCCTCCAAAATCACTTTGCCGACCAAAATGTGATGACATAAGGTCAACTCGTGTGTTACTGGGAGTAAGGTAATTATCAAGTAAGTCTTGAATAGCAACTTCGTCGTATTCAAAAATAAGATCTCTGCAGTCCAAAAGTCTATCGGGAGGCGTGTTAAAGTGAGGTGCCAACCGATCAGCAATTCGTTCGACGAAATCGGAAGGACTCTCTTCGTTACTGAATCTATAGGAGACTTCATGTGTTACTTTCAGCTCCTCATAAATCCATGCTGGCATTTCATGATGACTAAGCAAGTATCGTAACATGCCGATGTACGTAAAGACCTCCAAACAAATTTGCTTCCAATGTGCTACTCCATCTTCTGAAAGAGAGAATGACATCACAAAGAGGGCATGACTCGATGCAAATTCCAAACCTTCACTACCGACTCCCGCATAGCAACTTGTCACCCATGACTTCTTTTTCAGATAGGCAAGTAAGGAGCCCTGGGCTTCGTGTCCAAGCAGGTGAGCCAAAAAGTCACATGGTTTCGCTTTCCAATGAGGTATTTGAGAAGGAACTTGCCATGTAATCGAAAGCGTATGTCGATCTTGTACAGGAACTAAGCGATATATCTTTTTAAGGCTAGATTCAGGCATGGGAAGGTTTTGCTTCGTCATGACGGATTGGAACGTTGCATCCCATGTATGGGTATTCTGATACTGTATCGGAAACGCAGGAGGTTGCCTTGGAGAAGTAGGTATCGCTTTAAATTTTTCTTCAACTTGTCTTTGTAACTCATCTAGAGTATAAGCGCCAATGATGACAAGTCGCATGTTTGCAGCATAATAATATTGGTTGTAAAAATTGCGCAACAATTCCATGACATTAACTCCATTGTTCTCGGGGACTTCCTTGAGAGATTTCAAGTTTCCCCAAGAAAATTTACAAAAGGGTTGTGTTCCAGCTGTATGACACTGAAGTTGTTGTAAGCGGCATTGGTCATTGTTTTTACTTAGTTGGAATTCGGATTCAATACTATTTAATTCTCGCTCCACAGCATCTTCCTTCATCAATGGATGGATAAAGAATTGAGCAAACATATCCAGGGCAGGAAAAAGTTTCTCCTGTGGTACCTCCAGATGATACACAGTGTATTCACACTCCGTATAGGCATTATCACTCCCTCCATGTTTGGAAAGAAAGGAATCATATGCGTTTTCTTGGGGATATTTTTCTGTTCCCATAAAGAGCATGTGCTCCAAAAAATGTGCCAGTCCTTGTGCCTCTGGTGGATCATACATAGACCCTACACCAACAACCATGGCTGCAGCGGCATCACGTAGTCCATCATCGTCATCATCCTTTGCTGAATTTTCATTCTCAGATTCATTGTCACTGTTTTCGTCGTCGTCATCATCATCATCATCATGCGTTGTATCCATATTTTTTGATTCATTCATTGGTTTCGTGTTATCTACTCTTTTCTTTGCATCGAGCTCTTCGTCCTCATCGCTGTCGTCATCATTACAATACAAATCCTGTTGCATTGCCAAGGTATCAGAGACAAGAACTGCGCGGAGACCATTGGGAAGCAAAATTTGACGATACAATTTCTTATCCAGTGGTGTACGGGACACATTCAAATCGGGACCTTCAACAGAAAACATTTCTTGACAATGATACGAAAAACAAAATCGAAGTTTTCATGAATATCCAATAAAGCAAAGTCAGAATTGTAGGAATCTGGAATTTTATGTTTACAGCACCACGTTACGAGTTACTTGTGGAACAAGCCTTATTCCCAAGTGCGCTCAACAATGAATAGCTCACTACCTCGTTTATTATATTGTTAGAACCAATTGTTCAACATACGACTCAAAGAGCTTAGAATAAATCCCAGACTATTGCCATTTGAATTTCATTAGTGAAGCTTAGGTAAAGTTATGACATTTTGCACTCAAAAGTACAGAAAACATGATAATTACTAGCGCTTGTACTTCTTAGTGATCTCGAAGTAAGGTAGTAAATGAGGTTTATCTACACTGCTGAATATCATCAAACTGCAACTATTTATTCTGGAATTACAGACAGAGATGGGCTCCTAAAAATTATCAATAATTTTTAGGTAAAAACGATGTATATGCAAAATTTGACATGGTACAAAATGCAAACACAAATGCATAGATTTTGGGATTGCACACTGAAATAATAATCCATTTTCAGATAGCACAGCCAAAATATGCGGACTTCCCAGCAGGAGAGAAAACAATTAAAATAAAATAAAACGAAGAAGATCCCTGTGAAGATTAAAC
This sequence comes from Fragilaria radians, assembly GCA_900642245.1. NCBI lineage: Eukaryota > Bacillariophyta > Fragilariophyceae > Fragilariales > Fragilariaceae > Fragilaria > Fragilaria radians. Next base: position 40,079 of record CAAAJI010000142.1, on the reverse strand, counting down.
CTCAACTTTAGGTGTTCTACTGTATATAGATTAAGGAAGGAAATGAAGTATTGTTTTGCCTAGGCCTTTTAGTCAAACAAAAGGGTCGATTACAAGAATAAATGAGTATCTTACAAAAAATCACGTTAGGATGGCAATAGTCTAGATATAGTGGCAGCCACACATTTCTTGGTTCAAAGCAATACAATTACATTCAAGATTAAACGAAATTTCGAGAATGAATTAAATCAGAGGAGGGAACATATGAGACACCCTATCCATCAATTAAAAACAAAAATAATCATATTTTCTTAATTTCAAGTCTATCAACACTTACCACTTTAGATCACATCTAGGTCTATCAATGAGATGGTGCACTGCACAATGCTATGTTGAGCTAATGACACACGAAACAATTATCTGCATTAGTCCATTTGTGAGGCCTTTTTTATGAAATTATATTTGCAATCAAGTAACATGTCTCATTGCGATCCATCTTTGTATGGGCTTGAAAAGCGCGATGCACACTTAAGACTTACGGACAAGCGCCGTGTTTTACTGAATTTGACAATTGATATGTTATTCACTATGAATTCAAAATTTGAAGTAAGTAAATGCAATAACTTGAGGTTTAGGATATTGGTAGAACAATCTATACAACAATAAACGCTGAGTGACATTAGCCAACTATAGCAATCTGTAGCTGGCTTTATCATGGCAAAAGCAAGCACTTAGTGCATCTTGATAATTCTTGCAACTCCCGAACGATCACATATTCTTTTGTGAATGTAAGGAAGGCTACATATTGTCGACTCATCCACATATCACCAGACACTATACCTGAAGGAGGTAATACTTATCATTTTCGAAACATACTAGATTGTTGCGGAGAAAGTGATCTTGCTTTCAAAGTTGAAAGACCTATTGCCTTTTTGAACATTCAGAATCTAAACGGAAACAAGTTCGCTTGATAAGATGCCTTTTGAGTTTCGGAATATAGGTATCTTTCGTCGTAGTCTCAAGAAGCCAATCCGAGAGTATTATCATGCGTTTCGATTGGTAGAAAACATCATGTTGCACTGAAAATAAAAAGTTTCCGTTACTTCACCAATTCAAATTAAACTTTTACATCCACGGCAATTTTGGTCCTACTATGACGGGAAGACTTGTTACCCAAGCAAGGAGTAATAGCATTGTTGAAGCTCCCTCAGCGTGAGACCCAACAAATATTTCAGGAGAGGCGAGATGAGCAATTACAGTGGCAATACTAAATATCAAAGATATGGAAATGATGAGTATCGCCCAGTCAGTATCAGGTGTTCGGAATGTGATGGTTGGAGCTTCAGCAAGAATGGAAATACTTGAATAGATACTCATCGCAATCCACATTTGGAACCGTGGAGAATGAGCAGCTCGTGATGAGGTTGGCATGAGTCGATTTTCAATCCAATCCGTTGAAAAAATGTTACCGCGATTTGGCATGTGAATTCCGTAGTATTTATTCTACATTTCATTGATAAACTTAACAATATCAACTTGCCGCGATTCGGAAGATATAGGGGCCGATACATAGAAACTAAAACAATGTCGCGGTTTCTCATTACAGGTAAAATTCCATTGGTCTGTCCGTACGCTCGGTCCAAAAAGAATAAATTGCATTCTCAAAAAAAAGAGTTGTATTGCGTTTTGAAGTAAAAGTTACATTCCAAAGTCACCCAAAATTCTAAACTGAAATGTCGTCGAGGCTTCTCACTGTAAAATATAGAATATTTGAAAGCACTTGCAGATAGTTGAGCTTTTTTTAAGTGCAATTAATACGAAAGTCGCAGTAGAAGCTGAAAGTATGACAAACTGCATAGCTGTATAAGCCAAGAAAGAACTTTTAATCTCTTTAGCAGCTAAATTGCGTAAGATAAGGTTTACTTTGTATCTTGTTTAAAAGACTTCAATCAAAGCATCAATAACCTTGTTGCGATTTTATGGCGATGAAAATAAACATATAAATACTTTATGTGTCTTGATTCTTTAAAATATGGTAAAAGCAAAGAATCCATAGAAATAATGTGAACAGAACAGTCTTATTTCTTTCCACTGAAGGCAATACTTGAACTTTGACAACGTTGTTGCCTCTGACGCAGAAGCATCATTCTTTTATTGTTCCATAAAAAAACATTAGAAAAGCAATAGCTTGCAGAATGTATGGCTCATTCAAGCACCGGCGACCACCACTAGGCAAAGCGAGTCACCCAAAGTAAATGGGTGATTTTTACCGATTTGATTGATGCAATCAGTGTTCAAGATGCCATGCATCCATCCATGAAATCCAGTTTTGTTAGTCATTATTAAATTCCTGGATTTTTCGTCATGGAGTTATTCACTCAATACTATTTTAATATGTACGGATTTTAACAAAATGGCTGCAATACATAGTCTGCATTCCAACTTTTGGGCAAGCTTTGGTGCAGAGACTTGATTCCTGGATTCCTGCGCCAATGTTGCAGCCACTTAATTTAGGATGCTAACCTGTCTTTATCCCACCTTTGGTAGAGTGGGACGTTTGTGGGATCCACGTGGACCCTTTACGATTATTGGCATTGTGTCTTTCAAGTTTTTCATGGTTTGCCGACTTTTCTTTTCTTCATTGGACTTCTGCTATCCCTTTTCTGACTGTCTGTAACGTCATGAGCTTCCGAATATGTGCTTACAATACCTACTAATTGTACTTCATTGAAAATCAACTAGTATCTCAAAATTTGTTAACTAGTAAAGTTTTAGGTAGTAGTAATGACGTTTGCCTTCACACTGCATCATATAAAAGGTGAAGGTAAATTTTCTGAGAATACCAAGAGTCTTTAGTAGCAGAATTAAGTTTTTGTATAACTTTAGCAACATACTAAGTTATATCGTATTGTGTGTATGTGCTATAGGGCAATCTTGCACTTTTTAGCAGTTGAAGGCAGTAGTCCTCGTCACTAGGTAGATCGATTTCATTCATGTCTTCTAACATTTATCAGGCTGGATGGAGTCTGGTAAAGCGATAGGCATTTAGTTCAAAATCCTCTCTTCTCAGCTTTGCTTCTGTTTCTTTTGTTTGGTATGCTCAATATATTGCGCCTTACGGTGGCGTTTCTTCTTATCATAAGCAGGTGTTGTATCGATATTCGGACGTCGTGAAGAATCGGCATCCCCTCGTCGATTATTTTTCTTTAGTTGTAGCATCCAGTTGGGGACTTCACAGCCGGACTGCTTCATAATGTTTGCAATTGTTCTCAA
>CAAAJI010000142.1:6151-17495 GCA_900642245.1 Fragilaria radians | reverse complement strand
TTCAATTACTTGGAATGTTTGCACTTGTCGTACTAAGCAGAACCAAACCTTAATGCCCTGTGTCATTTCCTAGGGAGAAGGAGCGCATGTTACCCCAGATTCTTAATCATTTCTATTCCTCAAAACTCAAATTCATGCTTTAAGCATTAATGACTCGTCAATGAGGAAGATTGGTTAAAAAGGATCCTCCAGCTGACAGAAATGTTAATAAAAATGCAATTGCTTACATTTTGTGCATTTAACATTGCAAGCCTTGCGCTGAACAAATATATGGCAGGTAGCTTCTGTAGCATGTACTTTCAAAGGATTAGACACTAATCACTCATATTCAGAGTGGAGACATTGAGCGAAACTGACAAATTCAAGGATTAACAATACTAGCTGTGTCTTGGAAGCTGTTCCATCCTTGCCATCACATGATGCTCAATGTTAAGAGGATACAATGAAACACTGATCTCATGCAGTAATCTATAACTGTGCTGGAATCTTGTTTTCAAATCTTATAGTGAAGCACCTAGAGCACTTTTACTAAAGTTGTTACAATTTTCTTGGGAATCATTTTTTTTCCATTCAAGAGAAATCGTTTGTCAAAACTACACATGGTTGATAGCATATTATTTCTTTATCTTCAAGCGTATAAGGGGAACCAAATAGACAATTCAGCAATACTGTTCATGAAGCCTTAAACTAACAGTATTGGATATCTCTGATGAAAGTACACTAATGCATTTCATAGCCAATTAGCCAATTATTTGATTTGTTGGTTGGATAATTGTCATAACCTTTTGTTCCTTTTGAAAATTGTAATATCTTTTGGTTGACACACAATGGTATGCCAAATGGTAAGACGTATGACGCTATCATTGTCATTATCATCAATATTCTCATTTGGTTAGCCGATATTGATCATTTAATTTCTATTTTTCACCTTATGCCCTCTTATATCTCTATTAATTTCATTTGTGCGTCCCATTTGGTCTGTATGTATTGCATCATGATTGAAAACCATAAATGAAGATTAATTTCACTACTTTTGACCATATCACAATTTCATGTGTAAACTTACAGGAATGATTTCTGATCATTTGTGCTGTAACTCTAGTAACAACTCGTCATTTTATTATTTTCGAGATTGTCAGGATGACCCGACCCGTTGAGGGAAATAGACGTCCAAAGATTTTCTCCGATCCCAACGTTTCATAGATGCAAATAGTGGTCGTTTTTTAGTTTCTGATTTGGTTTTATCCTTTAGGGAACGAGTTATCCGATTCGAATTTAGGCTATTTTATTGCAATTTACATTTAAAATCTCACCTGAGATGGTCGTCGGCCATTCTCGACCGCGAAAAATGCTTGGAAAAAATCTGTACCATGCGTATAACAATACGTGGACTCCAATAATGAATTGTACAACCAAGGAAGGAATGTAAGCATCTAACATAGAAAGCCCACTAGCATCACATTGACCTACCGTACCTTAGTAAAAAAATGTAGAAAAGCTTCTATTCTAGCATATATATGTTAACGAGATTTAGGTTTCTATGGTTGTAACTGTGAATGGAAAGACATAATAGAGTGCTAATGTAATTGTCTGTTTGCTTTCATGTTATGCAGTTCAAATAGCCGTCTATTTCTAATCAAAATAGGACACGATATGGCGCGAGATAGTCGTCTTCCCTATTTGTTAATTCAGTAATGTATTCGATAATCTTGATGTGGTGGAGGATGGTGATCCTCTTGACGAGGGTGATAATCATGTTGCAGATTTGAATATTGATGCTGTGGTTGTGAAGGAGGATAATAGTGCTGCTCTTGCGTAAATTTGTTCTGATACATTTCATTTCCAGATAAACTTTGGGATTGAGTTGGCGGTGCTGTGGTTCGCCATGGATGAGAATAGTGATAGTTCTGTGATAGACGCAGAGAGGGATATGTGTAAGGTGAACCATAATGTGTATCATGATATCGGTTCTCATATGTCGATTCCGTCACCGGGAACTCCAATGTCATCTGTTCTGTATGGACCAGGTAAGGTACAGCAACAGTAACCAAATCGTTTTGCCGCTCCAGGACGGCATCTACAATATTACTCCTTTGACTTGCGTCAACCGGAACCTTGTTCTGATTAAGTCTCCGCTTGAGAGCTTCATTTTCCTGGAACAAGTCCCTCATGACCTTCACTGCTCTATCGATCAATTGCACGCGATATACGCCCTCAAAATTCTTTACATTCGGATCGATGGTTATCATCACATCTTTCAATGCATCAAATCCAGTTTTGACTTCATGACGTCGTTTCTTTTCTCGATATCTCTTATGCTCCGGTTTGTTCATATCTTGAAGTTTAGTACTTCAGTTGTCAATTTCGTCTTTGTCGTCGAATGGGGACGAAAAACCTTTTTTGGATTGGTTGAATTTCCGGGTAATTTTTTTATATTTCGTTGTTAAGCTTCTCAAGCTTGCCTCCAAACACAGTATTTTGTCATCACAACAAAGACCTATTCGGAAACTGGCCTACTATAATTTAGCAAATTCAATTACACTGCATGTTTACACTTGTCCTACTAAGCAGAACCGCACCCTAATCCCATGTGCCATTCCTAGTTTCATCATATAGCCAATAAGTCAAGTGATAGAGTTGTTGGTTGAATAAATTTCATAACCTTTAGTTCCTTTTTGAAAATAGTAGTACCTTTTTATTGATACACTATGGTGTGCCAAGTGGTAAAGAGTATGAAGCCATCGTAGTCATCATCATTACGTGCTTCCATTTTTCTCATTTTAGATAATCTTCATCTGTTTCTTGTCCAATAATGAATTTTATTAAAGCGTTTCAGATTTGATTTGATATTAGTGATTTTAGAGATGTTCTGCTGGGCACAAGCGCCCTCCAACAGAATCATTTAGCTCCGAATGCATTGCTTGTGCACTGAACTTATCATTGTGGTGGCATATTTCTCACTAGCATTAGTTAATCACTTGGCATGGAAACATCACCTTTCCGTATTCTGAGCCTTAGATTAAACGTTTCATATGCAGGACGAGTTCAGTTTGTTTGTTGCGTAGAAGCTGATCATTATTGAGGTGGTTTTGAATAGTCTTATTTCTTCTGGAAGATAAGCAGCGCCACTGCGGCGTACTCATCAGTTAACTTAGATCGTCTCTAGAATAAATCAATCGTAGCCAATTAAGTTGGCAAGTATAGACCATGTTAGTTTATTCCGTGCTTCTTTATTGCTAGTATTTACATGAAGTATCCTAGAAGTAGTTTACCGTAAACACACCATGGATGATGTACTTGTGATTTCCAAAGACTTGTCCTCGACGTCATTCTGCTGGGGGGTTTTGATGACCAGCGAAAAAGCGTTACAAATTAATGCAAATCTACCATCAGTTGTAAAACTAAAATATGTAACTCCCTTGGAAACAATTATAGCATCTCCTTGGTATATCGTATCTTAGTTAAATTTACAGAAAAAGTGTCTATCATAGTATGCATATGTTTACAAGATTTAATTTTATGACATCAGTTTGAGGGAAATCTTGTGAATCGAAAGACATGGCAGATAATTTATGCAGCTGTGCGTTCGTTTTCATGTTTTGTAGTTCTGTGCAAAGCACCGTCAATTCAAGGGTAAATTGAAGATGCCTTTCACCGTATACACATTCGTGTCAATAGTTGATTCCAAAAATTCGATAGATATATAACCAAAAAATAGAACATAGTATTGCGCGAGATGGTCGTCTTCCCAATTAGTTTATTCAGTAACGTGGTCGATAATCTTGCTGTGGCGGAGGATAGTGATCTTGATACGTAGGTTGAACAGGAGAATCTTCTCGACGAGGGTGATAATCATGTTGCGGATTTGAATATTGATGCTGTGGTTGTGAAGGAGGGTAATAGTGCTCTTGTGTATAATTGTTAGATAAACTTTGCGATTGAGTTGGCGGTGCTGAGGGTTGTATTGGATGTGAATAGTGATAATTCTGTGATGGATGCGGGTAAGGATACATGTTGGGCGGAGCATAAAACGTGGAGTGATATCGGTTCTCAGATGTTGATTCCGTTATCGGAAATTCCAATGCCGCCTGTTCTGTAGGGACCAGGTAAGGTACAGCAACAGTAACCATATCGTGTTTATGTTCAAAGGAACCATTCACAAAATTACTGCTCTTCCTTGTTCCAATCGAAAGTTTGGTCTGATTGAGTCTCCGCTTTAGAGCTTCATTTTCCTGGAACAAATCCCTCATAACTGTCACTGCTCTACCGATCAATTCAGCACGATTTATGTCCTCAACATCCTTCATGTTTGGGTCGATGGTTATCATGATATCCTTTAATGCGTCAAACCGAGCATTTACTTCACCACGTCGCTTCTTTTCTCGATGTCTCTTGCGTTCAGATTTACTCATCTCCTGAAACGCATGTGATGTCAGAAGATCCTCGTCATCGTCGTCCTCTTCAAGCGGAGAAGGGGGACGTCGAGTCTGTAGCTTCAAGTGGATGAGTACAATTATGAGTGACAACCTAAAATATCGCTCCCATGTCATGATCAATCGAACCAAACTCACATAATGCATCTGATGGTGCTCAATGAACTACCTCAGTTTGCTAGTCAAAGTAAAATTGTTTGCTTACCTTTCGTTTTATGGAAGATTCATTTTGTGCTTCTAAAGCTGATACGTCATCTGTACGTTCTGATGCCATTCTTAAGTTCTACAACAGATCTGGGCGATCGACTCTGATTCGCTCAAGACAACGACGCTCTTGACATGGGATCAATTCACCGTATTTAACACACTGTCGACAATTAATTAATGGTTACTGCTGAAATTTGATGCTCCCTCTCGGATCGTGTATGACAAACAGCCCTGATTTTCCTTTCCAGAGTAAATTACTATCAATTAAGGACACGTTTCTGTATGTTAAAATTGTCGCCAAAACAGCTGGTAATGTGACCGTGGCGGCCACGCGTTAATCGCACGTCATACACACATTAAAAACCCGAAGCTTATGTAATATTTCGAACCTATTCAGTATGCTTTTTTTCCCATTATTATATCTCAAGCTGTTGACACGTCATAATCGACATATCCTTTGAAGTCAAACTTTCAATCGGAATATAAATCTTCCTGGTAAGGTCCCAGGCTTTAAATTCCGATTCATTTGGCTGGATTCGTCGTGCACAATTCTGTAAGTATATAAATGATGTCATTACACCCAATCTTAAAAGAGAAGAGTTTTAAATAACTGTATACTACTTCCAGAGTAAACATCAATTCATCTATCTAGTTCAATAGAATTGCTCAGTTTTTAAGTATATCACGAATGATCATAGCCAAACATTTGTTTGTGCCCAAGTTTATCTGAGCATAAATAGTAGATGTTGCCATTTAGTGTTCAGACTTATGCCTATGATTTATTGCCATCCTTGGCAATTCAAAAGCGACACGAAATTTCAAGACTTTTGCTATCCTCTGAAGAATACTTTGGTGGTCAGGTAGTAGCTATTTCTACAATTGGCTATTATGTCCATCTCTTATAGCGGTCCTGAAAAGTTTTCCTCATTTTTCCATTTATGAGCAATATTGATGGAGCGTTATTTATCATGATCCAATTTTGTGATGAGGATTAAATGCACATTTGTTCCACATTCAGATGAATTCTATCAAAGGTGAGTTAATTTACCGGAGGTGTGCCGAGAGGCTGGATTTATGAAAGATATTTAAATCGATTGACCAATTAATGAATGAATGAAGGAAGAAAAATTCTCATTTGCAGAAATATTTGAAAAGAATCCATCTCAACAAAAAAGAAACGAGAAAGGAGTACATTCAAGATATACTTAATCATCATCTGGAGAATTCAAAATAGGCAAAATAGTTTGATTCTGTAGTTCATTAAAGGATAGCATCCCCCGTTTTGGCTTGACACCTTTCTCTCCAACTCATTATCCTAGGTTTGCACCCAGAGCAAAAAAGACTTCTACGTAATGATTTTCATTCCTTTCATCATCATCTTTTGGGCTATGCCAACTTTACAAAATCCTGTTGATGAAAAAGGGTCTGATTGCTTCATGCAAAAAGGATTTTCGGCTTTCTATATAAGCATAACATGACCATTGTAAACATAATGACATTTTTCTGACGTCATTGCTTCATTTTGTGATTCTGTGCTACCGTGATTCATGCACATTCAAATTGTGACTTCCTCTGTACCTATTCCCTCTACTTTATACATGAACTTCTTAAATGATTCAATTTGATGAGAGAGTGTCATTGATACTACACGTAAACTGTCACAGAAGTACATTTGATCTTTAACTATTGATTTTTGCGTAAAAAACACAAATCTTTCTAGTGAACACGTCCAGAAAGCTGCAGTAACCTGAGGGAGCAGCAACATATTCTTTCTTTGTTTAGGAACTATCCCAATGATCACCTACTTCTGCTTGTGTTTCCCTACAGTGGTCACATTGTGCACTTGAAGTAAATTTGAAGCGCATCAATTTTCTCAAAGTACCACACATCAATCGTCTTTAAATTCTATTTGAAAAACATAAATAATACGCAGAATCCTATTTTAACACCAATTCAATCTTCTAATGATGAATGAATCCAATATCCTCCTAAATCATAATACTTAACTTAAAATGATAGCAATTGTTTCTGTTTCAAACTACATGTTCAGAAGTATGCGTCACTTCTGTAATGTTCAACCAATGAAGATTATTCTCGACTCTTATCTAACGCACTATGACATTATTCTTGACTCTGGATTTCAGCAGATGATGAACCAGTATTTTGACGGAATCGAAGCAAAGTTGTCGCCAAAAGAAATGTACAGGCAGCAAACGAAATGGACAACATTTCCAATGGACGTCTTTTTTCTCTATTTAACGAAGTGTGAAGTATAGTTCCAAACATATCTTTTGTCATTGCTGTATCCAAAAATTAAGCAAAGAGAAAACAGAAACCAAACTGTTTAGTCCTTGGGTGCAATGATAAAAAGTAAATGACTTACCTATCATATTTGGCCATTCGTGTAACGTCGAATTTACGTACGATATGAGGTGCGTCAATAGTGACGAGATGCTTAATATGACAAAGACAGCTAAGCTTCGCTTTTCCTTATTCAACAGATCGAATTCCAACAGTGTCCGAATTCCAATCGAAATTAAGAAAGACAAAAGACCGACCAGTAAGCTCCATTGTGTGGTAATGAATTCATATCGCATTTCTCTCATTAAAAATTCATAAGCACTACTAGCAATTCCATTATATTTCTCTAGCATAAGAATACTCGAGGCGCAAGTAGAAGTAACCACCACATTCAAATTCAAGAGGACAGATATTAAGCACAATCCATGATAGAATCGAGTTAACGCCCAAACAAGTACAGAATGATCTTTTTTCGAGCTCCCCACCTCTCTGGCAAGCTTTGTCATGCTAAACAAGGACGTCAGTGAGGCACCTGCAATCAGTGCTGCTGTCACTCGTTCGGACATGAAGAATTGAATGGCTGCGCTGGAATAATCCATGAGCGGGGCTTGTGCTCCGGCCATTGATACAGTGAGTCCATGAGACAGGCGGAATGATGTTGAATGTGGGCCTATCCAGTGATAATTTGGAGATAGGAGGAACTGTGATACGCCTCGATGAATTGGGGCTCTCACTAAGGAAGATGCAAATCCTGTTAGGAAGATTTTCATGGCTTGGATTTTATCTTCGATGACACCATGAGTTTCTTGAACTCTTACTAGTGCAACAGAATTGAAGTGCTAGTACTTTTCTTTAACGTAGAGTATCTCCTTCTAAATAGATACGCTGCGTCAACCCATTATCCTTTTACTTGATTCAAGCATCATTACTTTTTATAACCTTTATTCACAATAGCATTATTTTTAAAATTGTTGTCTTAAATATGTGACATTATTCCTCATCTTCACATTATTTTTTAATCTTTCTCATATAGTAACAAAATTTCCTTTTATTTTGCCCTTAATATGATGATGACGTAATTTCTCAACTTCACCTCTAATTTAGGATAATATAATTCTTTGTGGTTCGCCACCTTCTTTTATAGTATCATTATTCCTTATCTTTTAACGTCTTTCATTGTAACATTATTATTCCTTATCTTCTCCTTCCTTATCTTCTCACCTCGTCAAAATTCTCCATAAAAAACATCCATAAACATGGAAAAACTAAGTCAAAAATTCTCCATATACGTGTAAAAAACAAAGCCAAAGTCTTTTCTTTTTTCAAAGGATGATGTATTGCAAAACAACATAGAACACCCATCATTGGTATTATGTCCCTCAAACTGATGTGGTCGACATAAGTAACTACTCTTACACTGGCATGCTTGCATTTATAAGTTGGAGCGCCTACTGGAATCGGACGTGACGACTTGTAAAGAATTATAGTCCTCTTTCCTTCGAATGTTTCTTGATGCCAGAATTGGCTGAACGTGAGATCGCCGTTTATTACTTGGATTGCTTTTTTCGAGACCTTGTGATATTAGCACTGAACTTGCATATGTTGAAGCAGAAACCTCACTGATTGTATCCGAGATGTCATTAGAATAACACACACGGATTTCATTCGTTGGCATTCGCAGATTACAGTCATAATCCCTTTTTTGCGACAACACTGAAGTGTCAATGCACTCCAACACTTTCGTCTTGTTACGAGATGTAATCTTGTTGTTTTGGTTTTGTTTATTCTCTTTTAAAAAGACTCCATTTGCCTTGTAATGCTTTGCCACGTTATTTATTGCATCTCGCTTCACTTCAAGCATGCTTTCTTCCGAAAGGGAAACACAAGACCATGCTTCCTGGCTAGTCCGATGTTTAGTTGACCGCGAGCTGAAGCCTAAATTCGATCTCGACACTTCGTTCTTTTCAATGTGTTGATTTATTACACAATCAGATTTGCTTCTTTCATCGTTGTTCTTCGAACGAGTTATGTCTTCACTAGTCTTATCTCTCGCTTTCGCTCTAAACGGAATTGATTTCCAAACCTTCTCCAACAAAGAATCATTTGAATTGGACTCAGCTATGTCTAAGTGAGGGATAATATCAAGTGCATTTGATCTTGGTAGCACATTACTTGTTGTGCTCGCCATATGTGAAGAGCCAATATTTCTCGTTGATGTATTCGTGGGACTTTTAACACATTGGAAAGGTGACGGCATTTCACTCCATGCTTCTTCAAGCATAAGGTCATCAATCTCTTTAGTTCGATTTTTCATCATTTTACGAATTTTTCTCTTTCTCATTAATACCTTTATTTCACGATCTACCATGGCCTTTACCATTCGGAAAAAGGATTGAATCTTAGTTGCCGCCTGGTTCTGGTGTCTATCATTCAACAAAGCAGCAAGCTTCTTCATGGAGTAAATTCTTCGATAACTTGTTTGAATCTTAATTGCTGAGAACTCACTTATCTTTTTCCAAGTCCTCAGTTCTTTTTCACGTACAGCTAATACCATACGATAGATGGATTGTATTGCTATTGCAGCAGCTTTCCTGCGTCTTGTTTGAACGGAACGGCGCCTCATTTCCATAGCCACTTGTCTTTCAATTATTGCCTTGACCATGCGAAAGAAAGACTGAATTTTCGTAGCCGCTGCATTGTGAAGTCTAGGTCGAGTATGATTGCGATACAAGGATTGTATAGATGTCGCAGCACTGTATTCAACAATCTTTTCCTCGATGGAAAAGTAACATACGTCATTAAGAAGACATTTATGCAAGAGAGCTCTCCTAGCTAACCAACGTCGCGCAGCACATTGAGATAAAATGATGGATCCAATGCAATCGATATACTCCATTCTGCATAAAAGACCACGAAACCAGCTTTGGATCTGAATGGCACTATCGATTTTCCCCCAGAGGCTTTCTTGCGCTCGGTATGTCCTCCATTGACTTTGAATCACCGTTGCTGCGGTCTTGATTTGATTATCACGCCGAATTTGTATAGCGTCTTTACGCCCCCTCGAACCACGAAATAATCGCTGTAATGAGATCGCACCTTTCTTTCTCGAATCTTCGTAGGCCTGTTGAGTTTCAAATATTTTGCGACCGAAATGCCCGCGAATCACTCGTTGAATCGTCAAGACATCATGTTGAATCATGCAGTAATCCTCGTAGCAAACATGACTTCGCCACATCGACTGGATCTTGATCGCTGCTATTCGGCACTTTATAAGTTTACGTGTCAGCCGCTGAATGGTGACGATATCTGCAATTGTGAATATATAGTCGGTGCAACAAACGAAGCATCTCCATTGTGACTGAATTATTGTCGCCGCCAGTTTCTCACGCTTATATCTTAGGAATGATAGGCGACAGATAAAACGCCTAACCGAAGCCTGAATTCTTGTCGATGCTGCCCGTTCGCGTTTCATGTTACGAATGCGATCACTCGCCCGACATGCTAGCCACCGACGGGCAACCATCTGGGACAAAATCACCCTGCCAAGTTCATCATAGAACTTAATCCGTGCAAGGTAGCCACGTACCATTTTCTGCATGTGAATAATGCACCCTAAGAAAATCCATAATCTTAACTGAGCTTCATATCTGCGCCAATGACTCTGAATCGTGACAGCTGCATCAGTTAACACTTTTGCTCTTTCAACTATCCTTCGGATAACTATCCCGCGATAAACTCGCTGGAGCATGATCGCACTTTTATTCTTGACATGATGAATCCTTACGATTCGAAATACCTTTCGGCATTTGTGACCACGGTAAAGACGCTGAATGTCACAAGCTCTACGGTATTGCATTAGCTTTAATCGCGCAATGTATCCTCGAGCAACACTTTGAATCAAGACTATGTCATACATAGTCATGGCGAAAGTACGACAAGATGAGAATGACCTCCATGCACTTTGTATTTTTATGGCTGCTTCTTTGCTTCTTAGATAAAGCCAATATTGAACCCGACATACATATGCCTTCCACCTGGATTGAATCTTCCTAGCAGAAAGATATTGCTTTAACATCGTTTGTAGGCTGAACATTCTCCATATTGCTTGTAATTTAATCGCCGCAGACATTTCCAAAGATCTTTTCTTCAAAACAACTTTCCTTTCTCTTCGAGACAGAAAGCCCCTCCACATGGTCTGAATTCTCAGGGCATTCACTTTAAGATAGTAATTATTTCTATCTATGTTTCCTCTTCTAACCGCCTGAATCCTCACAATTGATTTACGCTCGTTTACCTCGAGCTTTTTGGCAGAAAAAACAACATTCTCAACCTTCAGAAGTATTTCCTCTTTTTCGGCTACACTCGGAGTCCTATTAACCACTTGTTTTTTCTCATCTTTTTCC
>CAAAJI010000141.1:105588-134866 GCA_900642245.1 Fragilaria radians | reverse complement strand
AGATGGAAGGAGTGGCTAAAACATGTTCCATGGAACACTGCAAAGCTCATTTCTTTTGCTCGCATGCCGAATGGAATAAGTTTAGTATTGTTCCAAAGGGACTTGGATTTCTTTCACTTCTTGAGCAGCCTCACGACCGTGATCAATTTCATGACGTTGCTGATGCAATAGTCGACGAAGAAAACGATGTTGATAGTGAGATTTCGTGAATTATCGTTGAGAATATTGAAGGCAGGACCATTGTAGCAAGAAAATGTATCTAATATTGTCACTTCACCTATTTTACTATTCATCGTTAAAGTATTTATTCTTCTTTGACTCGGCTTCTAGGGCACAAATCGATTTCAAATTTTCCGCTGTATTCATAAGGCACTAAAAACGGAAAAGAACTTAGTAATAATGATTATTTATGAACACTCGCTTTGCCATCTTACGGTTTATGTCTAAGAACAAGGAGGGGAAAAAAGTATCTATTTACGAAGAATGTCACAACGTTACTATCCTTGAAATAGTATAAGCTAAGTGTGGATGAAATAACGAGAGAGTTACTAGAGCACAAATCAGCACTAAAATACTCTTGTTATATGATATCTGTATTAATTTCCAACAAGATTTTCACAGGTTTGGTTGACGAAATTATTGTCTGATGACAGACTTGTCGTTCTTAGATAAGATCGGCCACATCCATTGGCATTTCCGTGATTTCTGTTGTATAAAACGTTTCAATGTCACGAAGATAACGAACATCCCCCTCTGTCAAGAAATTGATGGCAACTCCCTTACGACCAAATCGTCCTGATCGTCCGATACGATGAATGTAATTCTCACGGTTGGTAGGTAAATCGAAGTTGATGACCAAGGATACTTGCTGGACATCAATACCACGCGCTAACAAATCTGTCGTGATGAGGACACGAGACGAACCGGAACGGAATTCGCGCATGATAATGTCGCGCTCTTTTTGGTCCATGTCTCCGTGCATACAGGATACGGTAAAGTCCTTCTTCTGCATTTCCTCTTGCAACCAGTCTACCTTACGTCTGGTGTTACAGTAAATAATTGCCTGTGTGATAGTAAGTGTTTCGTACAAATCGCAGAGTGTTTCCAGTTTCCACTCTTCACGTTCAACGGCAATGTAAAACTGCTTGATACCTTCTAAAGTTAGCTCATCCTTCTTCACAAGAATACGAACAGGTTCTCTCATGAATTTTTGAGTAACTTCCAATACCTCGAGAGGCATGGTAGCTGAAAAGAGACACACTTGGACGGTTTCGGGAAGGAACTTAAAGATATCGTAGATTTGATCCTTAAACCCTCGAGACAACATTTCATCAGCTTCGTCTAAGAAGAATTGCCGGATGGAATCCAATTGAAGGGAACGACGGTTGATCATATCGTACACTCGACCAGGTGTTCCCACCACAACATGGACACCTGCTTGAAGGGTACGAATGTCGTCACGGACAGCAGTTCCTCCAACACAGGCATGAACCATAACATTCATGTAATCACCCAAGGCCACCACAACTTTTTGAATTTGTTGAGCTAATTCTCGAGTAGGGGCTAAAATGAGAGACTGACATTGGCGAAGTTTCGGATCTAATGTTGACAATGTACCAATGGCAAAGGTGGCAGTTTTTCCCTGTTCAGTGGAAACAAAAGATTGTCAGGATGAGTTATACTAGAAGCATTAAAATCAATTTGAAAATGATATTTATATTGTTGGCAAGGTCTGTTTAGAAGAATTTCTCAGACACATCGAGGATGACTCTGTTCAGACTCGAAAGATGGTTAACATACGAATCATCATTCCTTGTTTTTCGATAGAAAGCCACATGAATTGAATGTTGACTACTATTTGGACAACACAAAACCCAGAAATAGCAGGAAACAAAATACTAAGTAACGTACCGTTCCAGATTGTGCCTGAGCAATTAAATCTCGCCCCAAGATGGTAGGTCGGATGGCTCGTTGCTGAATGGCAGAGGGTCGTTCAAAACCATAGGCATAAATACCTCTCAACAATTCTTCGGGCAGCTCCATACCATCAAAGGTTTCAATAGCTTCCTCCCAATTGGAATCAATGTCCGCATCGGTGATTCGATCGCCTTCAGGAGAAGGATCGTCACTATTAATAAGAGAAAGTAAGGGGGTATGAAATGTGAGTGAAACTGGAATTGCTTTGAAATCGAAGCACTAGGAATACAACAGAAAGGGAACAAGAGAGACAAACATCAAATAACTAAAAGACGAGAATGGGATTCCGATAGTAATTGTTGAGATCTTTCCTTGATTATTTCAAACATTCGTTTTTTTGAATCGATGGGTAACCTTCGTTGTCGAGACTCCAGACACCTTCACATTTGATTCTTGTAGCAATACCACAATACACTGTTCAACTATCTCTGTTTATGAGAATCTCCATCTCTCTGGTAAGAAAACAAACTGACCTGTCAGGTTCACTCATACAATCAGAGCTTAGTTATTTTTCGTGTCTTCAATGAAATTTTATATTATGCAATTGAGGTAGTAGTAGTAGGTAGCCATTCACTTAGTTACGTTTCTTGTCTTCCTGGATGGTCGAAAAGCAAGGAACAAGTAGTAAGTGAAGTAAGTAGGATGTTGGTACTATCTCGAAACGGAAAAATAACCCAAATGTGGGGCTGAGGAACGAAAGGGAATTTCATACGCGGAAAAATTGTGGAATTTCGACCTAGTGGTGTTTTTGCTGTCCGCTGTCAGCTACAAAGAAGGGAACAGTGTAACTAAAATGTTCGAATCGCAAAATTTAGTCCCAACACTTGGTTCAGACTGATGGAGTCCTAACTCAATGTTTTTGTTAAATTCTCAATTTTTTGAATCAACCTTTTTGTTTTACCAAACGGTCTAAGCAAAAATATGTAGTTTCCTAAACACTTTTACAGTATAACTCCTAAGATTGCAGGTTCATTCCTCAGATAGGTTTTCTCCATTTTCTTTTATCTTCATTGTTTTCTCTTCTGCTTGGAAGTCTGCATATTTGCATGGCAGAGAACCTGCTAGTGGTGTTTCCCTTTACATTTCTGTCTATCAGAGTCCTTCCTCTTTTTTCAATGAGGATATCTCCTTCTTGAGAAGTTTGGCATAGGAGATGTGAGTTAGTAATAGTTCCTTATCTGAATCGTCAATTTAACATTCAATTTATCATTAGTAAGGTGTGTATCAGCAACGGAGTTTTCTTTTCCCTCTGGATACAACAGTTCAACTTGACAAAGATTGATCA
This sequence comes from Fragilaria radians, assembly GCA_900642245.1. NCBI lineage: Eukaryota > Bacillariophyta > Fragilariophyceae > Fragilariales > Fragilariaceae > Fragilaria > Fragilaria radians. The sequence goes on along the minus strand of CAAAJI010000141.1, from coordinate 131,604 downwards.
GCAAGTACTATTGCATTAGTCTACCTGATGGAGTATATTAGCATTTAAAATTTATGGTTATACTGGACCATTATTATGTATCCGATGTGGATTTTTTGAAATTGTTTGAATATGTTCTCACGACAGACAATGATTCCCCTTCGTTTTGTGTATTTACACTGTGCAGGCTTTAGTTTGCTCTTATAGTATGCCAACTTTATTATTTCATTTTCAAACTCCTTTCGAGGCACAATTTTCTTTTGTTAACTTTACTCAAAAAATATTTGAAGGATTAAACTGGCGATTTGTCTGCCCGTTTCATCAGATATCTTTAACGTCTTCACTATTCAATTTTTTTATGACAACCGTATTACGACCTGTAACTATTGCAATATTGTAGAGCCCTTTTATTTCACTAGAGAAGTCATAGTTTATCTTCTTAGTATTATCTATCATCCCAATACGGCCCATGGTTATATTTCCCCAATTACGTATATCGTGTCATGTGTTGGGCAGTTTATTGAATGACATGAGATACATTGCTCATTGTTAGAAGAGCATCTTGCAGTTGTCTCTCATGCGGAATCAAAACTGTATCAAAACCTCTATTTGAGTAGTCGACTGTGTGGTTAATGCTTTTGAATAAACTTGCTTGCTTGCTTGTTAAGGATCGTCCATTCATCATTTAGATGTTAGCTGTTGTCTCAGTATAAACAAGTTAAACTAGTTGAGATAGAATTTCAGTCAATATTAAGAGTAGCTCAGAATGTATTGGTACGCGTAAGTGACACGATTTTTTGGTGGGGAAAGTCGATTGACTCATTACGAAGGATGTATTTAGCCGATGAGATATCGATTTAGAAATGGGATGTTTTTCTAGTGTACAATTTTTGGTATCGTGTAAGAGTGGGGTACAATACCTCAGAATAAGTTGGAGTTATGTAATTTTTACCTTTTTGAAACAAAAAAATATGTTTCTTTCGGTATATGTCATGTAGTCGGAAAATGGCAACCTTACATTTCTTGTACACGTCTAGACTTGTAATATATTTTTAATTGCACACTGCTGGTATAATGAAAAAAGACGACCAAACATTAATTGGTTCTATGTACAAATCATTAAGATTCAAAAATTTATATATTTCATTAAATCAGAGGAAGGATAATATCAGTCACCCACTCGAACAATCAAAAACAAAAACATTAAATTAAAACTTTCCGAGTTACACTCTATAAAGACTTACCACTTTAGGACACTTCTAGGCTTACCTGTGGTGTAAAGTTAAGGAAGTTGCCACGTTCATTCCAAGATGAGAATTTTCCTACCAATATCGCTTTAGGAGAGCGTACTAACTTAGTAGTACAAGAATTAAGCTCAAGGCAAAAGCAAAGGGGACATGACCATATGACAACTGTTCACCTTGCCCCAATTACAATACTAGGTAGAAGAATACTTTTAGTCAAGTAGAACATGCCAAGCAGTTAAATCACAGTGAAAACATTTTGAAAATCTCCCATCAAAGAGTATTCGAAAAGACACTTTGGCTAGGAAAAACTTAAGCCTGACAGGGCACAAGACCTTACATAGTCCTAACAAGTTTAAATTGTAATGATCTAGCAACACACTGTTACGACATTATTCCAAATTCGGATCCTAATGTATCAAAAATCATCGAGGTGAACACAAACACGAGGCTTTGGCATCTTAAAACATAGCGTTTGAGAGCAAACTAAAAACTACTTCCCACTCCAAGTACAAACAATTTCACATCCTTTCTGACCGTTGGCTGAAAAAAGATCGACCTATATAGCATGATAATCATTAGCAATATGGGCATTAGTACTGAAGTCTCGAACTATTGGAGCACAAGTTTTGAACCGCCTTCGCGTACTCAAGTGCCCAATATCCCATACAAGTACTTTGTCTTTGTTCAACAGTTATTGTTAAAAAAGAAACGAAAGTTGCTAGAAATAAAGCTTACTAACTGAACATTGAAATTTTAGCCTATTTTTTGGACTTAAAAATACATTGAAAGCACATCGAATTGCAAATTATCTGACCATTGACAAAATAAAATAGGAAAAGAATTTTCATTAGTCAACTCACTCCTTTCCAACATTCAATATGCTCTACAGAAAAGGAATAATTATGATCACATCATTAATACTCAAGTAGCAAAAGCAAGCTTCAACTAGTAAGAATTGCAACTTTTTTAGAACTATACTAGTAGTTGGTGCTTGCTTTGCTCCGCAGCGTTCACTATCTTACAAAAGAGAATGTACCTTTGCATTTTTACATTTCCAGGAATAATTATGACAAAGATCTTTTATTATTATTTGTGAACCTCTAATTTGCAGGGCATATAATCTGATGCATGACGCAATATTTAAGTTTTATTACTTGACATAATATGACATTGATATCTAAAGTTGCATTCAACATCACAGAACTAAAAGTAAGATGTACCATTGATTTAGCATTGGCAATGGGAAGGTGTGAAGGTAGTCATTTTGTTCCCCCCCCCCTTAAAACTATGGATTAAAACATATTTTAGCTTTTTTATGTGCTATTTTTATAGAAGTTATTGGTGCTACTGCTATTGGAACGACAAAGATAGTTGATGAAAAAACCAAAATAAAGCTGTTGGTGCAAAGTTAATGTTGTTGTTTTGTTAAGTTTATAAATATATTCTTTAAATGTATGACAGTTTAAAAATGAGACAAATGAAGGATTAATACAATAAGAATCATCCCAAAGATGTAATGATACAATTGATCCATATGATTAATGCCTTTTTAACCAGTTATAATCAGACTTAAGGTTAAGGTCTTTTCCCCCAATTTAAAAGAATAATATTTCTTTTTTTGATGTTTTGAAGGAATTACATTTAGTTGCAGATTAACATTGCAATTAGATCTATCCACACTTCAGTAGCATTTGAGTGACAGTTGCATTAAATATTCTACAGTTTACAATTGAAAGCCTCGACAACACTCTAGTTTACAATATGGATAAAGTAGCCAAAGTAGCCAATATGGAATCAGGTACCGTTTGGATTAGCTATATCCCTATAGATTTTAGTCGCTCAGTCTGAAAGCGCACTTTCTCGATTATTACTGTACTTTTCTTTCCAAACGCACAAGGGTTAAGGGTTAGCACCGGCCAGATTGGATGTGAAACTTTTTTAGTAGTGTAGATATTGCGGTACCATTAGTACAGTAAAGGCAAGAAATTTTTTCTTTCAAGGAATGAAATGTCTTTATTACAACTGCTGTTCTGACATACATGTCGTTCATAAAAGACACTTATGATCATTTCTTGGTCTTCTTTTTCTCAAGTTTTGAATATCTAATAATTGGTCGACGTCTTCATAAAGCGCGAGAGGCTCATCCGATGTCCCAATGGTTTTATTTGTAAATTAGATTTTACCTAACGCTGGATACAAATCTCATGATTCAGAGGGCAAACCTTCGAATTTTCTCAAGGCGAATCAAGGCTTCTTCTTTATCAATCACATCCTTCTTAAGATCTGAGATAATTGCATCCAAGTCATATGTATCCACAGTGATAAGCGGTGAGACCTCATGCGATCGAAATCCTGAGTTTGAAGAACGAAAGGTGATTTCAGACAAAGGTGGTTCTCCGACTGTGTTATCGTTTACATCTACGAGTTGGCGTTTCTTCGGTGGCATTTTAATTTTATTTTGCTCTTTCTGAGCTTGAGATGAATTAGAAGATGTGGCGTTGGCATCCAAAGTTGTGGTTGGACTAACGGGTCTGCAGATATTGGTGATTTTCGAGCTTAATTTATCAGTTACCTTCTTTCGACTTGGTGAAGCATATTGCTTGCTACGAGAGCAAAGCGTCGAATGCTTATCGTTACGACCTTTATGGCACCCAAACCTGAGTTCTTTGGTGCATATCAAGCAACCTACATTAACGCCCTTCATAATTTTTTCATACTTTTCTCGCTTGAACGAAGGATGTTTATGGCACAATGCATGATGATCTTGTTTATTCTTGCAACTTTTGCAAGCTTTGCAAAATGGAAGAATGTTTTCATCAAAGTCAATGGGTTTGTTTTTCGTCATCCTTTCATGGTATTTTGGGAGACAATCACCAACATTCAAAGTTTCATCGTTCAGGTAATCTGCAGATAGCTTTAGAAGACTTTTTGCCGCTTCACTCATATCTTCTTTTGGCTCAACGAATTCCGCGGCTTCTACAACTAAATCCCGTTTGGCGGGTTCGAATGGATGCATTCCTTGCCACGACACGTCTAGCTTAGCTAACAGATTGATGCCAGAATGATTTAATTTACCTTTTTCATATTTATCGCGTTGATTATAAAGCCATGAATGAAGATGCCCATTCTCGATGTTCTAAAGTATGGCGGGGTGAGCATAACTCAATAATCTATGACGTATTCCAACTGCGTTTGGTTCAAAACGACTTACAAGTTGAATGCATTCTTTGATTACTCTATTAGAGCTTGTCGAATCATACAAATTGGGGCTACATTTACTGATTCGTCTAAAAGGCATCGTGGTAACTTTTAAAGAAGTTTGTTTTGTTTCAAACGGAAATGTGAGTACCGAAATTCAATTTCGTGAATGAATAGAAAAACCCCTCCCTTAACTAGTTTTGTTCCCTATGTAAGGTTTAGAGGGAAATTATCGTCACAGATTTGGAGATGCGAGATGAAATACATCTTGAGAACATGATCTTGAATAAATGCAAGAAGTGATAGGTGGGAATGTGCCATCAGTGCAGCGCATGTGAAGGCTAAATGTATGTAGTAATTATTCAAATTTGATTGGTGATATTTCCAAAAAACTTGCTTTATTCACTTCAAAATTGAAAAAGTATGTACCATAAGGACACTTGTGGCTACGTAACTTTCAAAGCATTGACAATAAAAAAGAATCCCTATATTTTAAAATATCGATTAGACAGTATACAGTGTATGCTAATTTAAATTGCTTCTAACAGGCTTTTTTGAGATTGTGCAAAAGGAATAAGGAATTGATTGTTCAGACATGAAATAAAGAAACATGATGTGCAACAAATGAAGAAGGTATGAGATAAACATGCTGTTTGTTAAAAAAGATCATGCCTTTACTTCAGGTATTGATAGTTAACTTAATGAATAAGGAAAAGTGACTATCCTCAAGGAGATACACAGAGCTCCATAGTCACAACATATTTCAGCTTTTTCAAAACAATGACAATGCATTATGTCTTTGAGCTGCTACACAGTCATCGTTATAAAATTTAAATTGGAGAAAGATTATTCAATGAGACGGAAATCCTGATTGGTCATCAATAACATATTTTGTAGGTGGGTAGGAATGCAACTTTACGAAATGACATATTTCACTTAGGCATGACTCCTGTCTGAAGAATTCACAGAAGGAATTTGGATATTGATTAATCATTCGGTCCTATATCAGCTTTACTTTTGTATATACACTATTGAATGCAGTTTGAAGTCTTGTCAAAGATAGTGTTGTGGATGAAGCCCCTAAAATGCATTGAGATATGGTGAATGCTTCGTATTGTCTACAAGGGTTTACAAGAACCTGTTTTTCTCCGAACATGCCATAAGTCCATTCGTTGACTTCTTTTTGGGCGTCTTAAGAAGACTTGGCATTCATTTACTTATTTTTTCGAATAATGTAAGAATTAATGCTCATGGCAGCGAGATGAGGGACTAGCATGATGAATGCATACATTGTTGCTAGAACTTTTCGCCTTGCGTAAAGAAAGAAGAGATACAAGTTTCGCCGGAAAGTCGAAAGTAGAGGAAAGTCAGATCCACATGTAGTCATGCAAGCGTCAATGATCCAAGACTACTACTTATTAGCTTTGGTGGACAGGCAAATTATAATCTATTCATTCTTCTTGACCAAAAGAAACCGGGATAGCACCAGCTTTTCAAAAAATCAATTATTCAAGAAATCTAAATCAATTATAGATAATCTTTGTTAAGAAGGTGGCTCAAATGCCAAACGTCTATAAATGTAGTAAGAGGCGAAACTGTAGGGAATTCAGTTAAAGGTCTTCAACGTAAAAAAGTCCTACTTGCTATACCTCAATGTCTCAAAATTCACTTCAAGCAGTTGATGGCACACAACATACGATCCGAAGGTTTCAACCCCCTTGACGTTGTCCAAGCTTATTGTAATGGAAGTATTGGGATAGAGTCACACTAAACCTAAATATCGGAGAGATTTGTTTTCAAGATTTGATAAATACTCTTGTTTTCTGTGATACAATGAATGAGCATCGATTGTCCTCTTGACGTTTTTTTCTGATATTGCGAATCCAAAGTCAGAATTATTGATTTGTAGGCGACATGGCTCTTTGAAGTTACAAGAAAATCTTAAAATCGCATGTTATAATGCCATTAACAATAAATATCGTGGCTTTGGAGGTTTTTGTTATATTTTGTTACTTCCTGGCGTTACTTTTTTAAACTTTCAACCAAACTCAATGACAAAGTAGATGGATTTCAAAACCGCATTGAATCTTCTATTCCTTCTTCCGGATGTTATTGCTTCATTCTTCCCAAGATTAATGACCAAAGACATTGATTTCAAACATTAACTTAAATTGACATGGTGATATTATGCTCTATGGATGTAATCTTAATTTCCTATTTTAGAAAGCCTTACCTTTGTTGTAAAATAATCCTTCTCTAATTATGGGGAGTTTATAACCAGACATTATACGCATACTACCGTTTCATATTTTTGTACGAGCTCATGAAAAGTGTTCACTTTTCATTTGTCTGTTGCTATCAACCTCCCAGTTAATTGATGTTAATGCTGACGTCAATTTCATCGTCTACTATTCTGTTAATTTTTTGATCCATGTTTCTAACAATAAGTGGGTCAGCAATCACTTCCTGTATCTTTTGCTATAACATGCTTTCACATCGCTAGTAGTCAAAGATTCTCTATTGCTATTTTGCCCACTTTCATTTCAAGAGGAAAACTGAAAAGATTATGCTTCAATACTCGATTTTGTTGGTTGTTATCATCTGACCCCCCAGAAAGCTTTCTTTCCAAACACGTTGTGGAGCTGCTTACAACTGATTCAGGAATATTGTAATCGTAAATCTGTGATATTACATCTTCCTAGCATCATTTTTTTTCACAGGAGAGGATAGTTTGGCTAGTGACCTATTTGTTTTCAGTTTGATCCAAATGTGAAATTAATTTTATTGTATACAAAGGATTAAAGTTGAATTTTATTTGAATCACATTAGTAGAACAGGTTCTCAATATCCTGAAAACATTATACTTGGTTACATTGTCCTAACTGGTTATAAATGTGTTGAGAAGGATTTACAATACGGGAAATTCAATTTTCAATAGAAAACCACTAGTGGTGCCGTGTGACGTAGGTCCAAGATATTGAAACACAACTATAATCCTATATATATCAGGGCTAAGCTGTAAATAAATTAAGATGAAACATGATTTTATGAATCAAAAACTTAGATCATACCTGACGTATCATTCACTCAAGATGTTCTAAGCCAATCAATTATATCTCCAGGACGTAATCCCTTGGTTGCAATTTTATTCACACTAAGGATGCCTTGGTGCACCACAGTTATATTTGGTTCGTTCCTAATATTCTCAACGAAGGGATACAACTCCGTCTTCAGAATGAATGCTTGACCGGTAGTGGCGATCGCAGGGAAGACACAAAAAGTAGAAGGGTTGCACCAAATTTGTTTCGAGTGCACCATGCGGCCAACCGACTCTTCAATTGTATCCCGCGAGCGAACTGTGACTCTAGCATGGGGAAAAGTTTCTCGAAAGTATTCTGCCATATCTTCTACTATCTCGTGACATGCTGCAATAAATGGGGCATCAAGAGGCCTTGCAATGTTTGGGTCAAAAGACCCAGTTAGTATTCCTATTGAGTCGAATGCAGTCAGGTACTCCTCATAAATTCTGTACGCCGGATAACCATAAGATCCCTGATACTTGTTGTTAAGAATATCACCACATCGGAAATGAATAGTCACATCATCCATATCTGACGGTGGGGGGATCTGCTCAAAGTTTCTCGGATCATAGGTACTGCAAAATTTAATCCTGTCCTACAGTTATGTGGCCATGTCTTGCATACTTTGCAAAGATCAGGAGCACTTTCAGAGATGTTCATGAACCAGACTTTATTGCTAATATAGTGCTGAAGAACATTTCCAGGATCATTGCGGTCTTCATTACAGTGTAAAGTAAAAGTGTTATTATGTTGGAATGCTCGAAGCGCGCTGAGGTAGACTGATGAAAGGAGATTTCCAAGCGATCCAGGATTGCAAGTATGAGCATCAATTTCGAGATGTCCATGTTCTTCCAATTCACAATCAATACCCATATTAGGCATCTTAACACCACCCCGAGTTACTTTCCCTTCATTTGGGGTGTCTAGGAAACTAAAGGTGGATTCTTCAAGGGGATAATAGTCCTCGGATTCAAATAGATGACGATGACCAAACATCATGCCACTGAGTTCAAAAAGGGCAAGGGTTGCAATCGATGATAAGAAGATAACGAACGCTCGCGTCATAGTCAAAAGTACGAGGCTTTGACGCTAAATGGGAAATGTTTGTAAAGACTATGTCAGGAGGAAAAACCCATTAATGCCATTTATTCTACTTCCAATAACTTTTTAGAATGACTCTAGGGAAAATAGGATTAGAATGCCAGTCATGTCATTATGGCATTGAGACCAATGACGTAGATTCCGTTTATGGAAACCGGTTTTGGTACTAGTAGTTGGCGCTAGATATTAGATCATGAATACATCTATTCCGCTAAAATATATTGAGTTTGAGCTGATTTTTGGAAGTCCTTTTGCTAGGTTGGTTTGTCATTGGTAATATAATTAACCATGTTGAAATGTAATGGCATGGACTTTAAGATTGTAATCTGCTAATGCAGCGTTTGAAGGTTGTAAAATCTATTGAAAGTCTGTGCATTCTTTAGGTTTACATAAGTTTAAGATATTGAGACAAATGCAGGATTTAATAAGATAACAGTCGTTCCAAACATTATAATTAGACTTTAGATTAAGAAACGTGAAAGTTATTTACATTTCTAATGTCCTTAAGAAATTTCATTTTATTTGCAGATTAATGTCGCAATTAAGCACTTTTAGACCAGAATGAAAATTTCAATAGCATTGCATGACATATGCTTTTAAATAATCAATAGTATACAATTGAAATCTTGGACAACATTCTAGTTTAGAACTTTTGAGGAATATAGAATTGAATTCTTATTTTAAGATCAGCTGATGGAAAGGTAGAGCATGAATGTGTCTTATCGATTTTAGTTTGGGCAGTGTAAAACCTCTGTACTCGTACTCGATCTCTTATTCGAGTATTCTTGGGCTGTGAAGTAAAGGATACGGGTTAAATTTCGGGACCAGTGCCAGTTGAAGGCCAGATCGGAAGTGAAATTTGTATAGTTGTGTAGACACGTCTCCAATATTGAGCATCAAGTACATGTCACAGCCCATCAATTACGACTTATACGATTTCAATTTCTAAGCTATCTCCTAACCCCTAAGCCCTAACCCCAGCAGATTGTTCCAAATAGTCATTTATGTGTTGATGACACAAGCAAAATAGAAAAGAAATTATAAATGGCAAGAAGAATTTAGTCGTTCATGCGATCTTACTTGAATCAAATAGCTGAACCAATTTACGGTATAGTAGGCTGATTGTGTATTTCCATAATTGGTTATTTCGAAAACTGAGACTGATCATATAAGGACATGACGCACTGAGCAACGTATTCAAGCTGATTAGCAGAATTTTGGACGCGGCTCAAAAACGGCAGATCTGATGAAATTCTTTTTCATGTGCACGACAGAAAGGATAGACTGGTTCATAAATGATTCAATTTATCAACTAATTTAGCTTCTAGCTGAGTGCAAAGAATTAGCAAGATGTCTTTGGTGCTAGTACAAGATTGTCAACTAAAGATGCCATGAAGGAATGTCAAGAATCAATCACTGTTTTTCGAAGAATAGTGTACGGCAAACAACTATTATCCTATTTGAATGTGAAAGTTTATGAAGAATTGATTCCCTTCAAATGTGTGGCTACGTCGCACTGCTTGTGTATTGTGAACGTCGCAAAGATACAATGGTCTATCTTGATGTAAATGCTATTTGAGGCTCAAGTCAACTTTAGGGGGAAAAAGTGTCAATTTGTTTCATAGAAAAAGTGAAAGAGTATGGATGAGCAGATTCACTTACTTTTAAACAGACGTCCATTTGCTCAATGTGAAAATTGTGACTATACCTTAAGGTCTTTGGCTGCTTGAGAATTTGCATATATTTTTTACATGTAGCTTGTACATGGTGTTGTCTCTTCTGGCAGATTAAATACGCTACTGGATACATTCAATTACAAAGATTGAAGGATTGAAAGATTGAATCGATTAAGTCATGATTGATAATGTCTAGGGATATATTCCAAATTTGATACTTTGGAGTATGTTAGTTTAGCAAGGTAATGATATGAAGGCTACTGTGATGTGGCATTCTTCGTGGTAACGTCGACCTACCAAATGATAAATTAGCACGCAAGACAATCGTAAAAAAGGACAAAAAGATCTTTTTTGTTCTGAGACAATTTGGAACTAAAGGACGCTGTAGGAATTCAATAGTTTTTTTTTACAATAACACTAATAGGTTATCAGCCTTAAACACGGAACGTGCAAAAAATCCCACTGCTCATCGACAAAAATCTATACAAAGTTTTAGGGTAAATATTGCAGTGCAATTTGTGTAAAATTTATTTTTTCAACTAACCACTAATAAGAACGGTTGATATATATTTCGTATGAACATGGACGTCTCCTTTCGCGTTGATCAAGATGAAAGAAATCCTGATTCTCTAGAACCCAATGTAGATGCAGCAAGAATCATTTCATCCAAATCTTTGAATGAAGCTTTACCTTCCGACGAATCTTTGCCTCATACTGATTTTAAGGCCACTAAGCAGGAAAGATTTTATCAGCACGTCCATGACTCGTCGTCGCACCGAACCTCTCAGGACAATAACTTGAACCAATTCGAAGAAACCACCATTGAAGATTCAAAAGAAATCCTACGAAGATACAACGATTCGAATTCCTCAATTGATTCTTCCTCATTGCAGGAAGTAGAAAAGGATCGATTACTGCAAGAAATGTCGCATGAAAAGACATCCCAGAATTCAATCGACAACGCCACTTTAGTCTCTTCATTTGATAACATTGGCTCTAAAGCAAGAATATACATCGCCAACAATGGAAAGAATAGCTACTCAAAGGATTCTTCTGGGAATGACGTTGTTGGAGGCAGTAATCAAGGAGAAAAACAGTATACTCAAACATTTCCTCTAGAACATTCTGATCCAAAACATAATGTCAGCTACGAGCTACCCGAAAATCGTAATTCCATCGTGAAAAATGTCTTGAATGCAGATATCGCAAAGTTGGCTACTGTCCACAAGGAAGCTATGCTGCAAAATGAAACGCCGGTTTCCGATCCGGTAATCCCTAGCCTATCGTCTCATGAAGATATTTACCGTATGGATAGAGCTAGTGCTGGAACAGTTGAAAGTTTGATTGAATCAACAATTGACGACACATTTTCTGACTACATATATTCGTCGAACAAGAAGGATGACAGTCGCAAAAGTATCAACCTTCAAGACTTTCAAGATAGCGCATCCCAAAGCGACGGAGAGTGTTCCTCTGAATTTCTCAAAAACGAAAATGCTAAATATGCCGTTAAAAGCCTTGTTACAGGGTATCATAAAAACTCCAACTTCTCAGAGAATATGATCATGGAAAAAAGTCAAACATCCCATGTGATTGGTAGCGCTTCAATATCGGACAGAAAAATTACCGATAGAGACTGTCATTCAGCACAAACGACTACGAATCAAATGCCTCAAGAGGCCCACTATGGAGTTGACTCTGTTGAAAAACCAAAGTTTGGGCTTTCCAAGCATGAAGTCGGCAGTATGGTACTAACTTTAGATGTAAGCTCTCCTGTTTCATTCATTGACACTCCTATGATGTCAAAGGTAAGTTGTTACATTTTGATGCATTTCAAACCTTACCCCAAAACTTAACCAGCGTTAGCCTATTGTTTTAGATATGAATCCGGAAACTTCTGATGGGGCTAATTTATCATTTAATGAAGATGGAAACCTTAATTCTCCTCCTACCATGAGTTCGAAAGGCGATCACACATCTGTCGAAGAAGTGAATGACAACAGTATGAACGATAATGTAAGTGCAAGATTTAGAAGCAAATGATTTCGTGAGTCTGTATCAAAATGTCACCAAACGTCTAACGGATGTATCTTACTATTTTTCTTCACTATCATCTCATTTTACCTGGTTATAAAGGACGGAGATCTGGAATATCAGCTGGAAAAGATGCCCACTGCAACAGGGATAAGCAGAGAGACTGATCCCAAAAGGTCTTCTGAAACCAATTCCTATAACCAATACAATCTGGTTAATAATGTAGAAAAGGAAATCTATTTCGCTGATCCCAACATATCAGAAGAATTACAAGAAATGATCAACCCTCATCCCTCAAGTAATTTGAACATGACGTCAAGTGTAGTCAAATCGACATTTAAGGCAAGCAAAGTCGAATCTGTCGACTCTTGTGCGAAACCATTTTCAAAAAGCAGTTGGGAAGAAAATTTCAAGGCACTTGTGGCTTACAAGGATGAACATGGGCATATCAATTTGAAGACTGTAAGTGATGTTTCCCTTATTCCTTTTATGTGACAAAACGAGATACTTATTCCTTTTTTAGACAGATAAGCTTTACGGATGGTTACATCTACAAAGGCATTTCTGCAAAATTAAAGCAATAAAAGTTGAACGCATGAAAAAGCTGGTAGCTCTTGGATTACAATGGAAGAAGCTAGATAAATCCGGTACCCCAAAACATGGGCAGGAGTCAGAGTCAACACAAGGATCAAAGAGTGAGCGCATGTCATGGAATGAATCGTTTCACGAACTTTTCTCCTTCCTTCGATTCCATGGGCATACGAATCTTCAGGTAAGTGGATTGACTAGCATTACAAATACACGAGGCATGAAACTGATACATTACTTTCATGACAATAGGAGGATTCAAGTCTGAAGGCTTGGATGATGCAACAGAGAGTGGCTTTTCGTAAATCGAAATTGTCGCAAGAAAGGTTCGAAAAACTAAACGCTATTGAATTTGACCTTCTATCAGAGAGAGACAAAAAGAACATGAATTATAGCGATGTAGATTGGAATGGTTACTTTGAAAAGCTAACCGAGTTTTACCAAAGGACAGGCAATACTAATGTCAAAATGGTTAGTGCTGCTCAGTTCTTCGCCTGCATATAATTATCCTTTTCAGGTCACCTCTAACAATTTTATTTGGAATCAATACTTTCAGGCTGATGACATGTCCCTTTTCCATTGGTTATATAGACAGAGACAAGCCCTTAAAGATGGTTCCTTACCCTCTGATCGGAACGAAAAACTAGCTACTCTGGGTATCAGTAACAATTCTACCAAGTCAGATATAGATGATTCAACTTTCACGAATGATCCTAATTTCGAATGGTACTCCAAATTCCAGGAACTAAAACAGCACAAATCCGATCATGGTCATCTGCTAATCAATCCTGTAAGTGACATTATGGTTGCAAATATTCAGCACGCAATATTTATCTAAAGATTTTAAAGGATTCTCATCCCGATCTAGCGAATTGGGTACTGGAGCAACAACTCAGCTTCAAGCAAGGAAGTCTGTCGTCATTTAAGACCAAAAAGTTGTATAACATTGGAGTTTTTCTTGACAATGAATCGGCGGAGTCATTTTGTGACATTGAATCTGAAACTATTAATGACGAATCGCAGTTATCGCGTAGCACTACAAAACAGACGTCTTCTTCAGATAAAGATCACTTAGCCGAATGGAATAGCATGTTTGCAAAACTCGAAGCATTTAAGGAGTCACGTGGTCATGTGACAGTACTCTTGGTACGTTCCAAAGAACAATGTTGTCCTTACAACATCCTTTATCTTTTCTTACATACTTTGCAGTCCGATGACGTAGAATTGCATCATTGGCTGCAGGAGCAGCAGAGGCTTTACCATAAGTGTATTTTGAATGTTTCTCACTTTGAACAACTAGATCAAATGGGAGTAGACTGGTCATATTCATCTCAACAGGAAACCAATCAAGATCCTCTTTCCGTAAGCTCAGCTGTACTATCTGATTCTATTTGGGATGCAAAGTTCAAGGAACTGACTTCATTTTACGAAGCGCACGGACATATGTATCCACCTAAGGTAAGTTCATTTGAAGGAGTTGAAACTATGACATTCTCAAAGTTGTCTTAAAGCACTTCAAGATTAAAGATGATTCCTTGCGAAGGTGGGTATACTGGCAACGGCACTTGCACAAAAGTCAAAAACTAGAAAAATGGAGAAACAAAAAGCTTTCTACGTTACAGAGCGAGTGGTGGTTATCAAAGGATGAAAGTTCAAACGGATCATCAAAGAGAGATCTTTCAGAAAGTAGTAATATCGAATTTACGGATGTAAGGAGTCAAAGACTAAGCAAGGCATGGTGGGCAAGATTCAAGGAGTTCAAAGCATATATTTCTCAAACAGAAGACAACTATAGGAAGTTGGTATGTTACAAGTATTGGCGTTTCTTGTAATGTGTGTGTTTTCAGGCTTAAATTTCTCACTTGTTTTCAAGGACAATTCGCTTTACATGTGGGCATATCAACAGAGGCTTAAGTATAAGGAAGGTAAACTGGAGTCTGAGCGCGTAGATGCGCTCAACTCAATAGGCTTTGAGTGGAAAATGTCAAAGCGCCGACGAACTGAGGTTACCTGTGATGACTTTACTCCGAATCGAATTGAAGGCTCTCAAATTAATGACCGACCTCTAATCGGTTCGACTTTCATTTCGATACATCGGGGTACCTTGACTAAATTAATCGAGGGCATCACCCATGAGAAGATTGATGTTCCTGAAATTTTATTTCATTTACAGCAAATGCAACATGGATGAGAGACTTCGTAACAACTTAAGCGTTAAGCGACATTTCTTAGTTTTATTCGTAGTGGACTAGTATTTTGCAAAGGAATTAAGTCTGGAACTCAGCATGTGCAGTGAATTAACTGACTGAAATGTGAGATAATTCTACTTAGTGGATTCATTATACTAACCAACACTTGATATAATGGAATCGACAAGTATTTTCTGCTATAAACTTGCTTAAATGAAACAACCTGTGGAAATCCCTAGATGAAAAATTTGTCTCAAAAGTTCCAATGCCACAGGCATAGCATGATAATCCATAACGCTCATATCAATCCTCTCTTTGTCCATACCAAGCCTTACTATTTCCTCTTTTAACCAGCTCTGCTATGCACCTTTAGTTAACATGCACACCACAAACAATATGTAGGGGCATGTTTTCACTGGTGTTTGGAACAACTTTCGTCTATATCAAGAATTCTTCATATCTCATAAATTGTTACTTGCGTAACCTATGCCTTAAAAGTATCTACCTATCGTGCATCAACATTTATTGCCTCTTTAAATCAATCGCTTTTACATTTGGAGATATAGCCAATTTTTATGTCTCCTTGACAGGTGTTATATCAACCTTTGTTTTGCTATTGCAATGCCAGGTAAGATGTTCAAAGGGCATATCTGTAGACACTTAGAGCGTCTTGTATCCTGATAAGGAAAACACTAAGGGCATAAAATTGACCCATGACATTGTCTTGCTAACTTCTTTTGACTGAACTAGAATACCATGGCTAATGCTACTTTTCCATAAAGCACCTGTATTTATTTGATCGAGGATTTGCGTGCATTTCAATTGCTTGCAAAGGCCTCATGGTGTATATTTGGTATATTGTCATAGCGAAAAGAATCAAAGTGTTGCTTATCATCCGCAAAATGATTGATCTATGCACTTTCTTAAGTGGAAGGTGGCATAATTCTGGATTTTTGAACTCAAAACGATGTAGATGAGTAATAACTAGTTACCTGCGACCTTTATTTTATTGAAATTTTGAATCTTCTTTGATTTTTGCTGGTACTGTAGGCTTTTGCGCCTGACAAGACGTCATCTGACAATGCAACTTGATGGCACTGAATCAGTCCTCATGCAGTGAGTAGACAATGCTAAATATTGATATTCTGTCAATGCAACTTGACAAAACTGAATCAGTCTTTATGCAGTCAGTAAACTATGAGACAGATTAGTGTCCTAGTTGTGGAAATGTTCCTTTCTTTACTACAATTTTTTTAATCAAAGATTCATCATCAATAATCAATACAAAAGAAGATGAAATACTAGAAAGAGTTGGTTGGAACTCATTTCATGTTGCATTTCTAAAGTATCAAAGCATTTTGTGATGGCTAGATTTCTTGATTCAGAGCCTTGAACGTAACAATTTTGGACACCATTTAAATGCTGAGTAACAATGAACACATTATTCCAGTATTTTTCTCTAGAGGTAAACGAGCTGTGGTTTCCCCTGAATTGCTTTCTCAGTATACCATCACATTATCAAATTTGTAGATTCATTTGAAGCTGCATTGAATATACTCATGTCCATTGCTTTTGTTACGCCTTCTCACTAATCATTCAATTCATGATAATAACTGCTCTAGATCATTGACAATATCTTTCATTGCCATTTTCCTCTGTTTGAAGTTTTGAATCATATTCATCAAGGTAGTTCGAGGGATTGTCACGTAAGCTCCGGGAAATTCCATTGTTGAATTTTGAAGAAACTCATCTGATGCACCAGAAGCGAAGTCCGTAGGGCTTTCATCACTCATCTCTTCTCTTTCATCTTGAGCCCAATCAATTCCAATTTCGCAGAGACACCGAAAAAGAGATTGCGATATGATTCCTCGTTGGTGTTTTCTTTTTTGATCATAAATCCAATAATACAATTTTCTATTTTTTGTCTGCAAAAATGTTCATATATCAGGAGGTTCATTAGTATTGGCAAACGGGCAAGCTCATCGCGTTGTACACTTACCCGAATAAGTTCAAAACTTCCATTTTTTGTTTTGTACTCCTTCAGTGCTTCAATTTTTTCCGCCCATGTACATTCAGAACTGTGTAATGAATTATCCTCAATAGATTCCTTATTAGAAAGGCTTCTTCTTTTTGAAGCATAGAATTGAGTTGATTGCACTATTGTCGATGCTGACTTTACACTTGCCTTTTTTGTATTAACATCCTTATTTACCTTTCCCTCCAGCGTTTTTGATGTGAAATTCTCCTGGTGAAGCAATCCAATCAGAGAAAAAACTAAAGATGTGTCAAAGCGTCAACATCCAACTTACTGCATCATTTTTGATTTCGTTACTTTCTAATGCCCATTCTACTCCTAGGTCACGAAGGCAGTCTAGTTGATATTTTTCTAGCTTTCCAAATCGGTGTTTCATTTTTTGTCTGTAGACCCATTGGTACAATTCTCTGTTTCTCTCCTTTCACAAAATTTAATTAGCAAGACACGCAAAGTTTTCTTCTCAATACTCAACTCACAAATACACTTACTCCATTCAATTTGAAATTTTCATACTTGGATTTGTAATGCTTTATTTTCTTCAAATTGCTGATCCACTTAGCTTGTGCTTGTTTGCGTTGCTCCATTGTTTGCATTGACCTATCTGTCTCCAAACTTTCATTTTGCCGTTGATTGACGAGCAAAGCTTCAGATCCTGAAGTCTTTATAGGAATTCTTAGGTTAGAGTGTTGATAGCAGAAAAGGATTTTAACGACTTGCAATCTTACCCTCTCATTTTCTCCACTATTACCTTCATCTGATGCCCATTCAAATCCCAAGTTGCGAAGGCAATCTAACTGATATTTTTTCAATTCCCCTCTTTTCTTTTTATTCTTTTGTCTGTACACCCAATCAGATAAATTTCTTTGCTTTGACTGCTTAGAAATTTCATGTCAGAAACGAATACCGGCAATTCTAGCTAGCAGGATGATGCAACCCGAAAACAATTATTACTTACCGATCTAGAAATATTTAAATTTCCATGCTTTTTCTTAAATCTCTTGAGCTTCTCAATTTTTACCATCCAGTTTGGATCCTTGTCACGGATTGATCTAATGTCAACTGATTCTTGATGAGGTTCACACCCAGAACTATTGAAATTCCAACAATCAAATGTAAGAATTATATTGGAAATGATGCTTTGGAACAATATCAAGGTGGAAAGAAATATAATCCTTACCTTTTCAATTTCTCTTGAGCAGCTTTCTCAGACATCACTGCAACATGTTGCTCTTTCAGGTCCTATTGACAGGTATTCATATTGATGACATTCTCCACATTAGATCGGCACAATATACAAAAAATATTCTCACTTTCCGTACCTTCGTATTTTTTATAACTCTAGATGCTCTGGCTTCTGTTGCTTTGGAATCTTTTTCATAACTTCTTATCCCAACGTTTTGAGTCAGACTATTACTCCAGTTGAATCCAATAACATCAAGCAATTCTCTTCGTTCCTCTGCCAATCTACCAATTCTTTCCCGCTCACGCTGATATCTCGTCCATCGATTAAGGAAAGGATAATCGGACTAAATGAAAATTCAAGTTTCGTTAGAGAAAACATACACAATAGTGCAATAACAGTGGAAAACAGTTTATCCTACCTCTTTCATATCGAAGTTACCATGTTTTTTAAAATATTCTTTCAACTCTTGGAACTTCAATTGCCAAGCATTATCAAGCTGTGCATCTAGATTTGATTTCACTTTTTCTTTTGTCTCCAATGTTTGCAGCTTTACTTGTGGACACTTCTTCTCATCATCTTGTTCATTCTGATCTCTACATTCCATGATTGCATCACTTCGTACAAACTCTGCCTTGCTTTTACCCCATTTAAAGCCAATTGCATTGAGCATCTCGATTTTTTCCATTTGCATCCTACCTTCACGATACAACATCCTTTGGTATTTCATCCAACGACGGCGTTTTTCATTTTTCGACTTCATGAAAAATGAGTCGTCGTTCAAAACGTAAATACTTTTCGTTAATACATCATACGTTACTCACCATATTCATTTCGATCGGTCCCTTCCTACGGAATATCCTTAAAAGAGCGTCGTAATTTTTGATCCATGTCAAACACGATTCCTTGTCTCGAGCATTCAGGTTTAGGCCTGAACGCAGCTTGGCTTTCAAGGTGTTTATGACAAAGGCTTTATTCAAAGTTGATGGTTTTTCATTGGCTACTGAATTTACAGGATGTTCTTCTTTGTTATCAATAGAACAATTGATGCTTTTCGCGGAGGTTGTACCAATCAAGTCATCACTAACTTCATCAACCACTTTGGAATTCGACTTGATTTCCAAGGTGCTTTTATTTTTGTTGGATTCAGCGTCCATGATCAATCCAATATCTAAGAGCTTTTGAATCCGGTCTGGTTGTAACTTCTTCAGTCGATACCTATGACGCTGGCGGTATATCCATTGATTAAGGGAATTACTGTCGCCCTAAAAAACCGTCATAAGATATTGTCAAAAGAATTATAAAGTTCCACATCTTGAACTTACTCTCGTAATTTCTCTGTATCCATTCTCACTCATAAACTTCTTTACTTCATTGAACTTAGCTTCCCAGATTTGATTCACTTTGTTGTTGGAAGTATTGCTCTTACTCCTCTGGATATCTCCTGCCTGTCCAAAACTAAACCTCACATCACCCTTGTTGAATTTCGATACCGCATCTCTGAACGTCGACATTGCTTCCGCCGTCTGACGAGTTGGGTCATATAAGTATTTTCTGCAGCAAGAAAAGTTCGTCTTACGGATCGCATCATCATTTAGCGAAAAGGCAGAAATTCTGTCAGAATCTAGCTCGCCGCCAGGCGCTTCAACATTACAGAACGATTCTTGCTCTTCAGGAGCTAGACTGATGAATTCAATAGAAGATTTTTGGGTCGATGTTTTCATGTTTAGTGAGTGATGATCTAAGAAGTTGATTAGAAGATCGCTTGCATCGATTCCATGCAAGGAGAACAGTATCCAAGGAAAGCCTATTGTTTTCAGGTCATGATACCGTTCCTCTTGAGCTTGTTTTACCTTCCTCAATGTAATTTTCGACGAAATTGCCCTACGCCTATCTAAGAATTGAAACCGCTTCCAAATTGATGTTAGAGGACCATATAAAAACAGTGTCTCAATATGAAATTTGTGCATGTCTCACCATTATCTTCATTGCCTTAGTTGTTTGAAACTTTCGAGAAGGAAATATTTTCTTTTTCTTTTCCAACTCTTTCATACTTGACTGCTTTCCCTGTTGCTCCTGGTCGAATATAGTATTGATGGGACTATTGGCAAGCTTCTGCAATACCTTGATGATGCCCCCAGTTGATTTACTAGATTGTAAGCGAGAATCATCTTTATCCATAATCCAATTAAATTCAATGGCTTCCAACTTTTGATACCTCTCCGGAGTCAATTCCTTTCGATGAAATCTATAGCGTTGTTCATAAGTCCAGTTAGCAAGCTCCCGAGATATCGACTATTTTGAACATTTAGGTGGGTAAGTACATTTTTCTTTGTGGATGCTATTATTTAGCGAACTTTTTTCCAAGATTTAACTCACCGGTACAACATTCATATGACCCCATATTAATTTATAGGATTTTAATTCCTGCAATCGCTTGTCCCACTTTAATTCCAAACGTTCCCTTGACTTTCTAAAACAGTCCTTAGCTGCATTTTCAGGAGGTAATGATCTTCTTAAATGGTATTGGTCTAGAGACAAATCTCCCTTTTCCTCTTGATCAAAATCCTTGCATGACGTCGGAATCTGAATTTCATCTATACATGGCAGCGATGAGTCACATGAAGGAGTTGAGTCAGATGATTCTGTGCCGGAAACACTTGACGAAAGAAGAGTGTCATTCACTCTAGATGATGGCTCCAATCCAATTTTCAAATGATTCAATTTATCGTCAAGATATCCTCTTAAATTCTTGACCTCATTCGATTCATCCAATCCTAGCTTTTGTTCCATACTTGGATGTGTGCTTGTGCTGCATTCTCCTTTGATCATGGGAACGTCTTCAAGATTGAAAACTGTGACTACTGGGCTAGGATGTGTCGTTGTTGCTTGGGATCTTACATCTCCTTCCCCATTTTGAACTCTAATTTCCGTGTCTTCAGATGATGGTTCCGATCCAATATCCACATGATCCAATTGGTGAATGGGATATTCACTTGTATTTTTGACCTCTTTTCGTTCCTTGATTTCAAGGTTTTGTTCTATACATGAATTCGTGTTTGTGATACATTCGTTGTTGGTCATTGGAATATCTTCTAGATTGCACATTGACAGAGACTGTGTGACGTGTAACATTGTTGTGTGGGAACTTACATCTCCAATCTCATCATGAACGCCCTTTCCAAAATTCAAATGATTCACTTCCTTGTCAAAGAATTCTTTTTCGATCTCATTCGGTTTATCCATGTCCATATTTTGTTCCCTACATGAATTCTTGTTTATGGTACATGTGGGAATAAAGGCCTTGCCGCCTTGATTGTACAATGGCAGAACCTCCGAGAGTAATTGTCTTTGATGTGCCAGCAATGTGTGAGAGACTAGACCAACCATTAGATTTTCAATTAAAATTCTTTCTTCACACGATTGGGAGGACGATTGTACAATGTTCTCAGAGATATCCATCAGCACCGATGATTGTTGAGGATGATGTAATATTGCTTGTACTGGTTGATCTTGAAGATCTTGGTCCATTGTCGAATTAAGATTACATCCATTCTGTTCTAAAGCTGTATAACTTGAAGTTTCCGGTTCTTGATCTGGCTTGATAGGTCCTGAGTCAGAAGATTGTTTGTAACATGGAATAATTGGTACTGTCGCCGATTCCTCCACTATTGGTTTCAGGACATCAAACGTCGAAACAGTAATCTGATTTATGCTGACATTATGGGATGAATGATGTTCATGACTAATTTCTGTATATTCTGCATCAAGTATGTTCGATGAAGACGTAGAGGTAGGCAGATTCACTTGCTCGTCGCTCTGCATAGGATCCATGTCGTCAACCTCATTTACAAGAATTCTTTGTGGAGTAATTTCAGAGAATTCACGGACAATCAACTTGTGCTCATCATATTCAGATGGTGTTACTAAAGCTGATAAGTGAGGTATACCATCACTATTTTCTGCATGGCTCATTATCTCTCGAGCGGACTTTCTCTTGTCAGTTGTATCGTTGTTAGTCTACATCCATCAAAAACACTACCGGTACAGTGGTTTCTGAAACAAGTAATCATCCGGGTCTTTTATTCGAATCCAAAATTTGACACACTCATTGGAAAGTTTCCTCGAGGATTTACCAACAAACTTCTTTTGTCAGTTTCTTCAAATGTTATCAAAGAATACAAGTCGAGACTATGCTACTGTCATTCTATCCTTGATCCTTCTTATTGGAACATTACATCCTGCATACTCTTTCCCAATACGGCCTTCATCGTCCTTATACTCTCGGACCAATTCCTTGTCTCGAACTCCAAAAGGTTCCTTATGGGTATCCGAAGAAACACCGGAATCCCCAATAGATACTCCTCCACCATCTGCCGCAAATTATGTCCCCGGTGCTGTCACGGAGATAAAATCTGATTCATCACTCCCGATACCGTCTCCTGTCCTATTGGGGACCTCCATGGTCTTGGGGATTGCTGGAACAGGTACGTAGGTTTCGTTGTGTCATGCGAAATATACAAACATACAAATTGTCGTACTCAATATCTCTATATACATTGTTTTGAAATACGTTCCTTTTCCTTACCATTCATACATTTCTATTAGGATCTATTTTTGAACTCATGGGAGGTAATCCAAAGTTGGGAATCCTTGTAACGGCAGGAATTGCAGTGGTAGGACTTCCTGGTTGTCTCCTATTATTCTTGGCTGCCATTCGAAAGGCTACAGAAGAAACCGAAGAAGATGATCAACAATTTTTCCGTGGAAAATAGAGAGTAGATATTGCCGTCATTATGTTTAACATATTGTCAGGAAAATTCAACACAGCTTCCTCATTATATCCCAACATCACAATGGATATAATCATCTAGTTACTTGATTTCTCCTTGGAAAGATTTTTTTCTTTGAATCATTAGGTGATATAAGCAAAATTTGAAGCGAAACAAAAATTTAGTTGGATAATGAATATTTTCCCCATGGAATTTTTTTTATAGTAATAGGATGTTTGATCAAGTTATACATCCAAAATATAAAAGACAATGTTGGAGTTGCACACAGATGCATGTTTCATGTTTCGGAAGACATACCTAGATTTTTCCTGATAACAGCAGATGGATAGGATCATGTATGATACTAAGTGGAATAATCTATTACCATGGAGGGTGCTGTCATCATATAAAGATAATTTTCAATCCGGCCTGATTTTTTTGGGAATGTTTCTAAACTAGGAAATGACTCATGCTATAACCAAGAAATAACAAACATAGATTTAAATACATCGCTGTCAATTTAGGACAGTGCAAAAGCACTGTAGAAGATAAAAGAAATACATTACAATTAGTGTTGGCAACTCTTATTTTGTGAATGAAAAAAAAATTCATAGACTTTCTCTTGGTATCTGAACTTCAAAATAAAGTTTTTTGTTTCATGAATTCATCTACACATCCATCACCAAAGTCTAATTGATTTGATATCCATCCTTTCAACCTTTCTGCCTGAGTGACGTTGAGACTATGAATAATCTTGCTAAGACCAGTAATCCTGAATAATCTTGCTATGACTAGTAATCGTGACCAATGTGCTAGTAGCTAGTAGAGCCCCTTCGCTCGGTCCAGTAATCCGCAGGACCATAGATTTTTTTATTTTAATTTTCAATATTTTGTTTCCTGACAACCTTCATCGTCAACAAAAATGTCGGAATCACCAGCCGGAGAACCTGTCTTACAAACCAAGGTACATCGTCTTCGCCATTTGCGCTATCAGCCACAGGGCATTGTTTCGATGGTAGCCACGCCCAATTGGCTAAGTTCTCAAAATCCTGAATCCGAATACGTCGCAGTTAGCTACGAGGGTGGAAGTGTGGCATTGCATAGTCCTCATGACAAATGGCGGACTCTGGCAATACTGGCTGGTCGAAATGATCAAATTGTAAATTCCATGGCATGGGTTATCCCTGCTGAAGTGGATCTGCAAGATCAGAAAATAATGTCCACTCATCAAATGCTTGTGGGAGCATCCCAAAATGGAACACTTTTTGCAATGGATTTTTGTTCCGGACAATTCCGTGCCGTCACTCCAAGTCCAGGTGGCGCTATTTTCTCCTTGGTTAATCTCTCACAGCAATATGATTCAACATCCACATTGGAATCCTTTCCATCTTCTTCCATGGTAGCGGCTGGATGTGAGGATGGTTCGGTCAGAATATACGCTCTAATCAAGGAAAACGAAGACTATCGTTTCAATCTTGTGTCTACAATACCAACAGCAGGCTCCTCAGTTTTGTCCCTGGCATGGCGACGATTCAAACCTACCACAGAATCCTTGAGATATGATATTAATGGAACTATACTGTTTGTTGGAGTGGCTGATGGAACAATTCGAAGATATGAATGTCGTGTTCAGAATTCATCCATTGTTGTTGATCCATTGACTTACGACTCTCATCCTATCTGGTTTTCTAATATTCGAATGACAATGGAATCTGAGGGTAGAACAACCCCAACTCGTGTTTGGGCTCTCCTTGCCCTTTCAGATGGAACTGTCATTTCAGGAGACTCTCTTGGCCATGTGCAGTTCTGGGATGGTTCTACAGGAACTCTTTTGCAGAGTTTCGACCAAAATGATAAGAAAGCGGATGTCTTGGCACTTACAGTAACTCCCAATGAGTGCCAGGTCTTTGCAAGTGGGATTGATCCTCGCATTGTGTCTATGGAGCGCTCTCAAAGTCCTTTGTCCTATGATTCATCGTCATCTCAAGGATGGATCATGACTCATGCGCAACGACCACACACACATGATGTTAAGGCACTTACAATCTCTCGTCTTAACAATCAGGAATCATCAGCCCAACTGAAGACTCCACTCTGGATACTCTGTAGTGCCGGTGTCGATACGAAACTCTGTACACTCCCCATTGGACAGTTTCACAATGGTCGCCCCCGTATCCGGTTCCCATGGCCTACATTCAGTCCCATTCGCATTGCCAAAGATGCCCGCATCATGCTACTTCGCCGACAAGGCACCATAGAATTGCACCAGCTGGCATCGTTGCCAAACAGCTCTTTCCCACACGTTTTAGACGAAGAAAAGCAGTTCATTGGAATCTTAGATATTAAGAGTCACTTTAATCTGGTTTGTTCTGATATTTCTCCAGATGGAAGATACCTCGTCGTAAGCACAGAATCAACATTGATGGCTTTTCATTTGGACTATATTGAAAACGCCGACGGAACAAAAGGTGTGAATCCAAAGAAACTTTCTTTAACAAAAGATATGGAATGTCCTTGCCTGGCGACTTCCTTTATACATCATGATTTAGTCCTTTGCACCTACAGTAATGGCGTAATCAAACTTTTCAAATTTAATCCAAAATCCAAGAAAGCTAGCACAGTCCAATTGATTCAAGTCGATTCTCTCATCGATACCGAAGTAAATGTCAGAAATTTCTTCGCGATTCACTCCGTGATTACGTCAAACGATGGACAATATTTTGTAACTGTGCGAAATGGCAAAGAATCGAGTTTCCTTCATGTTTTCCAAATTCGAGATTGCAAAATACATCCACATTGGACCATTTCAGCATTGGAAGCACCAGTATCTTGTACTGGATTTCATGCTGCCGACAGTAGTAAGCTAATTGTTGCCTGCAGTAATTATGCCATGTATGTCTTTGATCTCAAACTCAAAAAACTCTCCAAATGGAGCGA